>OZ038380.1:95253498-95523498 GCA_964036045.1 Eutreptiella sp. 'Long Island Sound 2002' | reverse complement strand
GGCACATGGCAGGAGCACAAAAAGAATCTGTCTTCTCATTCCTGTACCCCCTTCGAGTGCTTCCAAGCACTCTTGCTCTTCAGGTATGCCTCTTGCTTGGTCCACTCCGGTTCCCACACATTAAACCCCTTATTTAACAAACTATAGTCCCCATTGTCGTTTCGGATGAGTTCACCCCAACTCTTGCGCACTACCCTGAGCCTGCTCCCCTTCCCTCCCCCCTTGAAAGAACTGTTTCTGACCTCCTGCTTCAGCGCCTTGTGTCTCCCCTCTGCCTTGAACCCCGCCGTCAGGCTCAAATCCCCGTACAACCCTGCCACCTCAACCATGTGGTCTACCCACAAGTGGGGCCACAAACGAATACTAAGTTCTAAAGCCCTGTGCAGTGCCCCCATCACCTTCTGGTCAGCCCTCAACTCATTCACTTTGGTCGCTGTCAAGAAACCCTTTTCCGATACCAGGTTAGCGGTCCTTCCCACAAGCACCCCCTTCTGCCTGGACCCCTCCCCCCATGGCACGCGCACACCGTTATGCACAATGTCGTGTTGCAAAAGGTTGCTGTTTTGGAGCTCGTCGGCAATGCACTCCCATCCCTGAGCCTTAATCCACTCCCCTGCCGCAGTCTGTTCAATGTGCACTCCCTCCCTATCCTCCCCAAATCACATCCTGCGCGACTGTTCGAGGTTGGTTTCTTATGGGGTCCAGGTAGAACTGGACCCACTCCGACGCTCTTTTTCCTGTAAACGCACGTTGGTCACGTAATGCATTGTAAAGCCCTGTGCACCCGCAACACACCATGAGGTGTGCCCCATGCAGCCCGTACTCCGGTGGCATCTGTTTAGGCTTCACCGCACTCAACACCACCCCTCTGTGTTCCCACTCATCCTTAATTGTTACATGTTCACTGCCAAATTGGTTCACACACACCTCATGACTCCTCCCACACAACCAACACACGACCACCAAGGGGTGGGCAGTGGTCCACCCCTTGCACGCGCTCAATGCCACATGCCCCTTCCCATCGGCTATGATCTCAAACTCAACGCTACATTCGAAGCCATTACTATCTATGTACGTTGTTTGTTGTACGTCTTTTATCTCATCGTGCAATTCGGCCACCGCACTCGACCGCTGCAAGACACTCTCTTTCTCCGGACCATGCACGAACACCCACGAACCGTAGGGTAATGAGCTTCGCACATCCCCCACGCTGAAGTGCAAGAACCTCCGATTGTGGCTCCGGGTGCCATCGATCGCGATCACCACCAAAACGTTTCCACGATGCGATTGTGGTGCCCGAGTGGCCCAGATTACCTGCGTAACAAAAGGAAAACGCACTGCGTGCACCTCATGGGGGTTTATCGAGCGACGCAGTGCACTTCGTGCACCCCCCACACCTCCAATTTTTTTTTAACGACGTTTTGCACCCCCGCACTTGGGCACGAAGCAACCGGGACCCATGCAACGTCTCCGTCTCAAAGCTGAGTTCCGTGACCTGGGGCACACTTAACGCAGGCCTCTGGAAAAGCACTGTTGCCATGTGCGTGCACCAGACGGACGTTGTGAAACCATACTGGAGCTGGCGCAGGGAAAGTCGTTCGCGCCGCATGTCCCACAATGCAGCCTGCACACAAAGTTCGGGCCCGGCATGAGGTTCGGCAGCTGCTGCATGACATATCAATTCAAGCGAACGGCGTTGCCGGGGCACTGGCCTCACATCCCAGTCCTCCCCCAATATAGCGTGCACCTGCACACGCAGAGCCCTTAGGCGCTCACGGCGGGTGGTATGGTTCCGGGATCCCAACTCATGATACTGCACGTATGCCATGGCAGTCTGCGTGGCACAAAGGACAATTGGAGTGTGTGTTTTGCGGGTTTGCCGTGCTTTGACGTACGCCAAAGCGCGTTTTGACGTGCGCCAACGGGTGTTGTAAATCCTTGTGGGGTCACCCCCAACAGGGGCTCTGCAAGCACCTCCATGGTGCGGACCACACCAGTCGGCCCCTCCGGCACAACCGGCCCAGCCTCATTGTCGTCATCGGACGATGAGTCGTTGGCGCCCGCAGTGGGCAGGTTGATTTTGGCCTGCTTCCCCCCCTTTGGTGCTGCCTTCTTTGGCTTTCCCTTCTTCTGTGGCATCCAAATTACTATAAAAAGGAAGGAGAACAGCAAAAAGCGCATTTTGACGTGCGCTATTCCTCGTTTTGACGTGCGCTAAAACTAGTTTTGTCTTAAGCT
This sequence comes from Eutreptiella sp. 'Long Island Sound 2002', assembly GCA_964036045.1. Classification (NCBI taxonomy): domain Eukaryota; phylum Euglenozoa; class Euglenophyceae; order Eutreptiales; family Eutreptiaceae; genus Eutreptiella; species Eutreptiella sp. 'Long Island Sound 2002'. The sequence continues at coordinate 95,521,260 of OZ038380.1, read as the reverse complement.
GCATTGCACTACAGTACGAGCTAAAACTGGGTTTGACGCGCGCTAAAACTAGTTTTGACGTGCGACAAACGAAGGCAAATGGAGCAAACACGGCGAAAGACAAAAGTTGACGGGGACCCAGGTTTGACGTAAGACAACCCAACCTGTTACCGGAAAAAGCATGGGGTTGGCCCCATTTTACATCAATTTGACATGGTTCTGTCCTACCACCACCCAAACACATGGAGGGACATGGCAAACACCGTTTAACCAAGTTTGACCTCAATTTAACGCGTTTTACCGCGTTTTAGCGAAACTTCACTTTATCCATTTGTCTTTGTAGTTAAAAAAAAATTGTTTTTATCCCATTTTGAGCCCCTGGTGACGCATTTTGACCCACGTAAAATCCCAAATTGCCTTGAAATGGGCCGTTGTGGGACCAAACATGGGTCAACATTGGGTCAAAAACGCGTGTTTCAAAAAGTGATCCTGGACCATTTGGGATGCTCAAACTTAGGGTTTTAGCCCATTTTTAACCCAATTTAACCCACGTTAGCCCCTTGTGCCACATGTATGCACCAAGTTGTATCATTTGGGCGTACTTTAGAGCTGTATGGTGGAGCCACCGAGAGTTTGGGAGAGGGGTGTAGATAAGAGGATATGTATACACACACACACACACACACACACACATATATATATATGTAACTGCTAAGATCTGTTCACATAGACACGTACGTGTTGAAATCTCAACACGTACGCGTTGGTTTTTTCTTTGTTGGAAATTTTTTCATTTTTCATGGAAGATTCATGTGTTGGGTAGCACCTTATCCAACCCAACCCCTCTTTGCACTTCCCCTACACTACTAGGTGCCACTGCAAACATTGCCGACCGTAGGTCACCTTCTCCCTCTGCCGAGTGTGGCAAAAACCATACTGAATTTCCCAACACCTTGCTTTCAGACTGTTTTCTGACGTGTGCGTGTCGGAAGTGCAACGCATACACGTTGGGTGCGTGGCGGGTACGTGTTGGTGTTTCGACGCGTACGCGTTAGTAACTTCACACGTACGCGTCGAAACAGCAACGCGTACGTGTTAGATTACCAATGCGTACGCGTTGATCTGCTGGTGGGTACGCAGTTCGTACGCACCGCCTATGTGTTATGTGCTATGGCAGCTGGTTAGTCTAGAGGTATGTGCATGTTCCTTGCGTTTCGGAACCCTGGGTTCGAACCCTTGCATACGCACTGTGTCTGCATCGTAGGAGGAGGACACACAAGACCAGGAGGAGAGGGAAGGTCGTGAGGCGACCCCAACCGCATGCCCAGGGGCCCACAAAGGAGGTGGGTCCAGCCGAAGAGGCGATGAGGAGATGCTTGCCGAAGTCCTACCTAGTGGGGCAACCAACAAACACAGGCGCTGAAGACAGGCATTGAAATGAGACCACCAGCGCCCTTGGTTTTTTTAGTAATAAGGCCTACCGAGGGCTGGTCCGTTGTGGCAGTCCCAGCGCGGGCTTGGCTGGTCTTGTTGGAGCCACCATCCCTGTGCTGGAAGCTGTTCGACGACGAGGTGGCTGGTGCTGGACTGGAGCTATTGTTGGAATTGGCCAGGCCAGGGTTCGAACCAAGGAGCCCTGCCGCCGGAGTCTACGCCATAACCACTCATGCACAGACGAACGTTGCTCAGTTTGGTCGCTGCCTCCCTTGCAAAGCACATCACTGCACCAGAACACCATGTTGAAAGCAATGTGCATCGAAGACGTAGTATACTTGCCCAAAGCAATTCAATGGAATCCGAAATCAGATATCATACACAAGAGCTGAGACACCATACAGACTCCTAAGGCGCGTTGGCCTTCCAATACGCTTTTTGTTCCTTCACTTGTGGTTGTTGTGTCCATGCACGCACCCATACATCCCACCCCCTCTTTCACAAACCCCAATCCAGATTATCATTTTTTACAACTTCCCTCCACCCTTTCACGAAAACCTGCCTCACCAGTCTACCTCTCCGTCCCCGTACCCCCCCTTTTACTTTCCTTGCCCCCCCCTTGAAGCTCCTAAACCGAATCTCTGTTTCCAGAGTCTTGTGCCTTTCTTCTGCCTTGAAGGCAGCAGAGGCGCCAAGGGCATGCCACTGCTTAGCATACCCAAGCATGTGGTCAACCCAAAGGTGCAACCACAGGGTTTGCCTCAGTTGGCACCTTTTGTGATGCACTGCCATTTGGGGTAGCACTTTTTTTAGGGTGTCAATGTCTTGGCCTCCTAACACCCCCTCCTCTTTGGCAATGGTTGCACCTTTGTGCAGACAGTCCCACCAGGAATCAAAATTTTGCGCCCAAGTGTGAACCCCTTCCACAACATGTTGCAAGAGACATTCATCGTTCAGCCCTACAATGAGGGGACCCCAGGCCTTTGTCGAAACAAATAGAATTGCTGCGCTCTGTTCACAACGGAGTGACTGTTTGTCAACCGCCTGCCCTGCGATGTCTTGCGGTGCAACACTGTGTGAGTCAACCCTGCAAGGATTTACATGGGTCTGCACCCATGTAATAGCGCGTCTCTTGGTGAAGCCATGGTGCTGTACAAGCGCCCTCCAGCATCCATCAAGGCCACTGTGGGTTACACGTGTGACCCCATGCAATGCATAGTCACGAAGCCTGTACTTCGGCACAATGCTACGTAGCACCTGCCAGTACCAGGTCCAGTGTGACAGAATGGCGGAAAGGCCCTTTCCAATGTGCCCTGCATTTGCCGCATACGCAGCACACTGGGTCCACACTGGTGCTGTTCCATCTTTTGATGCCTGCCATTGCCTGTTGTGCAACGACATCTGCAACCAGGAAAATATGGGGTTTTTCCATGTAACCCCCTTGTACCTCATACCTTATGTTTAGGGCCTCTTGCACCTGCTCATCCATTTTGCTACCCCTTGTGTGGGATCGCAGCACAGCACGCTTTTCAGAGCCGTGCAAAATGCACCAACTACCAAGCGGGCTGCCTGATCCAAGCACTCCAAGCATAAAATGCTCGAAGTGCCGCTTGTGTAGTTGTGTAGCATCCACACATAGGCGTACCCATAGGTCCAGGTACAAATTTCCCTTACGGGCGGCCATCATGAGTCCCAGCTTCTCCCCGGAATTTGTACCGGCCCGCAGCAATGTGTGGTCCCCGTCCATTGCATTGTAGTCCACTACTGGTGGTGCACTAAGTTCCTCCTTCACACGTCTGATTTCATCAAGGGGGCATTTGATCCTTGACGTAGGGATGGAGTACTGGAGGGCCCGCCAGCTTTTGCCCTCTTTGCGGCAATCCCACAGGAGGGTCTAGGCATGCCACATCTCGTTTTTGGGCATGGGCCCTTCAGTCGCTTTCAAAATGAGGGTGCCCACGTTTTCGCCAGCTTGCACTTGCCAGGTTGGGCCAAGAATTGTTTGCAGTTCGGCCATCCGTTCCCATTTCTTAGTCCTTCCCAGCCGTTGGTACTCCTTGAACGGGGGCATGTTCCTTGAGGGGGGGAAAAAGAAACCCTAGGGAAGGACAACAAGGGGGGGGGGGGTGCATGGACACAACAAGCTTCACACGTATAGGCAACATGCAACACGTACGTCTGCGCGTAAGAGCCGCGTACGCGTTGCATTCTTAATGCGTACGTTCCACAACACCGAATCGTACGCTTCAGGAACCCAACGCGTACGCGCCAGAACAGCGAATCGTACGCGTCATGACCCCAGCGCGTACGCGCCAACACAGCGACACGTACGATGCAACACTGTAACGCGTACGCACCACGTACGCCAGCGCGTACGCGCCCCTGCCACAACGCGCGCGTGTTGACGCACACTTCACCAATCAATCATTACTGCACAATGCATGCACATGCTACCCTGCACATAGCCGGAACCCAAGACTGCGCAGCAGTACGAGGACCTCCCAGGATACCTTGCCGAGACCGACCTGGGTAAAAAACACCAGTGCGTAGCGCTCACCACGCCACGGAGCTGGCATGTGCAAAGCACCACTGCAAAAAACAACCCCATTCCAGGCATCCAATGCCACCCCATCCTCATCCACTCTGTCATGGCCCTCTGGCCCTGCAACACATGCCATTTTGTAGAGACGGGTTCCCTTTGTGGGGAACACGAGCCCCGCTTTTCCACACAAAACCCCCACCTGAAAAATCATTAACAGTCACAATGGCACTCAAGGGCAAGTGGTCCTGGTGCTTGTGCCCTGGCATAGTGCTTGAAGGGGAAATACCATGGTTCACTTGGACGGCAGTCCAAGTGAACCACGATGGCAACCGTGCGCGCCCGTAGGCGTTGATGTCCCGGCACACCTTCGGGAACTTGCGTGTTGCAACCGCCACCCAGACATTGCCACGCTGCACCACCCCAAACATCGCGGAACGCAATCGTACTCCCCACCTGTCCTTGGTTCGCCACGCCCCCCCCTCCAACCCCTCCAACAAAAGACATATGTGGGCAGAGGGGAGAGCAGCAGCCCCTGAGAGTCAACTCCCACCACCACTGCAACCGCCAGGCTGCTCCGCCGGCTTGCCTGCCTGTAGACTCCGGACATTGTACTTGTCCGTTAATGCCTTAAGGGCTGTGAGAGTCGTCTGTGCCTGTGTCGTCTCCTTGCCTCTTCCATCCTGCAGTGAATCCCTCAGGTCCTCAATGGATGTGGTGGCTTGGACAAGGCCATCCCTGATTTCCATTGCTGCCAGCTGCAAAGGACTCCTCTGGTCTTCCACATCTTTCCCCCCCTCCCCAGGGCCAGGGCTGGCTGGGCCTTTCTTGCTTGCCCTCGCAGAGGCATCCTGCAGCTTCACTCCTAAGTCCCTAATCAAACTGTCTTTTTCTCTTCGCTCTTCCTCCCACTTTACACGCTCTTCCCTCAGCATGTCCTCTGCAGCTTTATGTGCCGCCGCACTCCCCTTGCGCACCTTCTCAAGTTCCACAATTTGCGCCTTCAGCTGCGCCTGTCTGTCTTTGAGGTGCTCACGCAGTGGTCCTGAGGGGGAGATGGGGAGCTGTTGGGGGACTACGGCCCCCCCCTTGGCACCAAGCTTTGGTTTCTTGGCACGGGACATACGAGAACCGTGCCGCGATTGGTCGGTGTCGTAGCTCTTCTCTTCCCCCCCCGCCCCCGTGTCCCTCTTCCCCCAAACCTTCCCCGCAAGGAGAAGCTTCCACCTCTCCATTGCACCCTTCACCTCTGCAACAACAGCAGCGTCGGTGATTGGAAGGTAACCCGCCACCCCTGACCACTGAACACGCTTCACCTGCTTGAGCTGCCCTCCCTGCACATGCCATGTCTGCACGTAACTGTGGCTGTCACCTTTGATCTCGTACAAAGTCCCCCCAATAAAAACTGCTGCAGGGTCCCTGCCAACGGCATGGCCCTTCATCCACATGGGAAAGCGGACCGTCATGGGCTCAAGCCATGTGACCGCACCACTGTCTTCCTTTACCTTTGCCTGCAACGTAACCTGATCAAAAAAACTTTACTTGGCAACATCCCCAACATGGACGTTGTCCACCACATCCTCCTTACTCACCTGCACCAGCTGCCCTGCAATTGTCCCTATCAAGTCAGGGTCCGGGGCAACCAAGGGAGCGCCTGGGGGGCTCTGAGGAGGCGCCTTTGGCTTCAGCGCCTTCCGGCCCGAATCTGGAGGCGTCGGGTGCACTTGTGCTTCAGAGGGCCAAGGGCGCCGCTCCTTGTACTTGAAGCAGGTGACGTTCAACTGCAAGAGGAAAGCGTAGAGACACGTTAATTATGAGACAACACGTGTGGGCAGCACACGCAACACGTACGCGTCGGTACATTAGCGCGTACGATCTACTGGGGCAACACGTACGTGCTGGTACGTCAACGCGTACGAGGCGCTCGGGCAATGCGTACGTGTTGCTACCCCAACACGTACGATCTGTGTGGCCTACGCGTACGCGTTGGCAGGCAACATGTACGCACCAAAAACGTAACGCGTACGAGGCACTTGCAAAACACGTACGCTGTGCGTACGTGCCACATGCGCAAGAAATGCATACCTCCTCATAATTATCACAATGGTCCCTGCACCCACATGAGTACGCCTTTCCGCCCGTCGCCGTCGGCCGCTGCACCACCCAGTTCTGCTCCACCGCCTCCGCAACACTAGCGGGCGCCACATGCAGGTCATTCCCCATGGTTGCCCACTCCATCCATTCCGGCCCATCCTTCTCCGGCCTCAACACGTAACCACACGTGGCAAACGGGAACACCAACGAACCTTTCTCAACCGTAAACAGTGTCCCGCCGTCAAAACCTGCCTGTGGGAGGTACCAACGGTGAAACCGGCCCGAGGGACATGGTGGCTCCTCGGGGCCGGGGGGGCACTTAAAAAAGAAAGTTGCACCTTGCACACCATGGCCCAAAATCACAACGTCACCACAATGGGGGATAGCTTGCCGTCGCCGAACAAGCAACGACGCCGAAAAATGGGTAAAAGATTCCCAAGGAAGAGGAGCACCTTTGGCATCCTTCAGAAATTGAACCATCGGAGGAAGGGCATACAATTTGTGAGCAAGATGCACCTTTGACATGGTGGCAGCATGCTCCAATGGGACAAACGGGATGAACAATTTAAAGTGTAGCGCCCCTTCTCCCCACCACCTGCCCCGCGATGAAAGGTGCAACCTTTTAGAAGAAGGATGTCACCCAATTCCATGGACCACACATCCCAACGACTGGACTCATGTTGCCCACCCTGATGTGAACCCACTCTGACTTGCAAAGCACACTCGGGAGGAACATTGTCCAGGGGAATAAAGACTTGGTGGCAATCCTTCATCCAAGGTGGACCCATAAGGTTCTGATCCCAATGGACCCACTGATACCCATCCCATGGGGCGCATGGGGTACAATATAGCAATTTCAGATCCACAGGGTTTCAACGCACTCCACTCAACACCCTCAATGCGCGTCACCGCAACCAACACTTGCATGTGCAACTCCTCGGGCAACCATTTCGAAGACCGTTTTGTTTGCTTCCGAATCACGTTGGCACTTGCATAAGTGACATCTTCCAACGTAATCACCTCCCAATGACCGGGGGCAATGTCAACGTTTAAAATGGCTTCGCTAATAACAGCATCAAACGAATGCCGTTCAATGAAATAACCGGCATGTGCAAACTCATGCAAGTTTGAAACGGGTGCGTCGGGAAGCAATTGGTTTGAGGGCCTCCTCTCCCCTTAAATTTAGCTAACAACAAGGAACAACACGTCTCCGTGCTGTTTTGGCCACTGCACATTCCCAACACCTTGGGCCTGACCCTACCTTCGCCATCGCAGAGTCTGCATGTTGCCCTTGCGAAATCCAAGCTTTGAGCCAGAAACTCACCGGCGGCCGCCCGCGGCGGGGGCGCCAAGTTGGGAGGTGCCCTCCCAAAACTGCGCAGTTTTGGGCCAAAAAACAGCCATTTTTCGCCTAAAACAGCCCGAGTAAGGGTTCAAAACAGCCAAATAAAGGCAAACGGCTGCTACACTGCACGGGCGGCTTGACTTTCTTGTGACCAACGGCCCTTCGGTGCCCTTCAACTCCACAATATGTCCGGGAAACGGCCCAAAAAGGCGCCAAAAAGCCCCAAAAACTGCGCAAGGTGCACCATCACCCCAAATACCAAGAACGGGACGTATCTTGGGCTGCGTGGCTCAAAAGGGAATTCCGAAGGCACCTAGTCCACCCGCAACCCCCCACTCGTCATGGTTTTCAAGCCTCAGAATCGCCCAAAGAGACACGTACACCCCCGTACCAGTGGTCACTTGGTGCAGCCGGAGGGCCGGCCAGCCCACGCACAGTGGGGACCAACGGTGGGTCCACCAGGGTCCCGAGGGCGAAAAAAAGGATTTTTTCCAAAGTTGTTCCTAGTCCACTTGGGATGCTAGAACAAGTGTTTTTAGGTCGCTTTGAGCCCGTGGTGACGCGTTTTGGGCCATGGAAAATCCCAAAATGCTTTGAAAATGGGCCGTTTTGGGACCAACAACGCGTCAAAAATGGGTCAAAAACGCGTTCTTTGCAAAGTGATCCTAGAGCATTTGGCATGCGCAAAAAAGCCGTTTTAGCCCATTTTGAGCCCGTGGCGACAGGTTAATTTTTGGTCATGGAAAATCCCAGAATGCCTTGAAAATGGGCCATTTTGGGACCAAAAATTGGTCCAAAATGGTTCAAACGCGCGTTTTTCCAAAAGTGATGCCGGACCATTTTGGATGCTCAAACAAGTGCTTTTAGCCCGTTTTGAGCCCGTTTTGACCGCATTTGGTCCCTTCCACCACGTGTATGCACCACTTTGTGCCCTTCGCACCTTAGAGCCGTGTGGTTGAGCCACCTAGAGTTGGGAGAGGGATGTAGATTGGGGAGTATATATACATATATATATATATATATACATGTATATATGTATATATACATGTATATTCATACATATATATTACTACACCCCTCTCCCCTTAAATCTAGCTAACAAGCAAGCAACAAGCAAGCAAGCAAGCAAGCAAGCAAGCACTTCTTCTTACCGTTTTGGCCATTGCTCCGATTCATCAATCAGGGCTCTACTCGACTCTAGCCATCCTATAGCCCAGGTGGTGGCCTTGCCAAATCCAAGTGTTCAGCAAAAAAGTCACCGCTGGCGCCCCGGGGCGGAGGCGCCAAGTTTGGAGGTGCCCTCCCAAACCTGCGCAGTTTTGGCCCAAAAACAGCCATTTTTCACTCAAAACAGCTCCAAAGCCGGCCGAAACGCCCAAACGAAGGCAAATTGTGGCTACATGCTACGTGCGGCTTGACTTTGCTGTGTCAAACAGCCCTCTAGTGCCCTTCAACTCCACGATATGTCCGAGAAACGGCCCAAAAAGGCGCCAAAAAGCCCCGAAATCTGCGCAATGTGCACCAACACCCCGAAATCAAGCACTGGCCGTATCTTGGGCTACGTGGCTCAAATCCCAATTCCGAGGGCACCTAGTCCACCCGCAAACTCCCACTTTCTATGATTTCCAAGCCTCAGAATCGCCGGACCACAAGCCTAGACTCCGTACCTGTGGTCACTTGGTGCAGCCGGAGGGCAGCTCGGCCCGCGCCCGGCGAGGGCCAACGGTGGGTCCACCAGGGTCCCCGGGGCGAAAAAAAAGATTTTTTCCGAAGTTGTTCCTAGACCACTTGGGATGCTCAAGCAGGTGTTTTTGGGCCATTCTGAGCCCGTGGTGACGCGTTTTGGTCCACGGAAAATCCCAAAATGCCTTGAAAATGTGTCGTTTTGAGACCAAAAAATGGTCAAAAATCGGTCAAAAACGCATTTTTCCAAAAGTGATCATGGATCATTTGGGATGCTGAAACAAGTGGTTGTAGCCCATTTTGAGCCCGTGAGGCGCTTTTTTGGCCATGGAAAATCACAAAATGCCTTGAAAGTGGGCCGTTTGGGGACCAAAAATGGGTCAAAAATGGTCAAAAACGTGTTTTTCCAAAAGTCATCACAGACTTTTTGGGATGCTCAAACAAGTGTTTTGAGCCCATTTTGAGCCCGTTTTGATGGGGTTTAGCCCCTTGCACCACGTGTATGCACCACGTTGTGCCTTTGGCACGTACCTTACAGCCGTATGGTGGAGCCACCTTGAGTTGGGGAGAGGGGTGTAGATTGGAGGATATATATATATATATGTATATATATATATATATATATATATATATATATATGTATATATGTATATATATATATGTATATATATATATATATATATATATATATATATATATATATATATATATATATATATATATATATATATATATATATATATATATATATATATATATATATATATATATATATATATATATATATATATATATATATATATATATATATATATATGTATATATATATATATATGTATATATATATATATATACATATATATATATATATTTATATATATATATATATATATATTTATATATACATATACATATATATATATATATATATATATATATATACATACATATATATATATATATATATATATACATACTTTCAGAGTGTCTTTTTGTTTTTCGATTTCTTGCAGGTTTTTGTGATCGATCCTACCTGGGGACCAGGCACCGCGGGGGGTCCGGTGTAACCCTGGCCGGGAGCAGCCGGGGCCTGCCAGGGCCGGGCCCCCCGCGGCATTTGACATGGCCGCCCGCAGCAGCGGCTCCTGCGAGGGCTGTGGCAGCAGCGGGCAGCCACAGCAGCTCGACGTAAGGGATAACGCTGGGAACCCAGGGGGGGGGGCCTTGTAACGTGCATGCAAACTGCTTGCGTCTTGTCCTGCATTGTGTCGTGCATTGTGCTCTGCAAATTGCTCTGCAATGTGTCATGCAGCGTGCAGCGTGGGGCGCCCAACGGAAGGGCGAGGGCAGCGTGTCAGAGGGGGAGGAGAGGGCTGGGACGCCAGGGGACAGAGCGAGAGAGATGGGGTGAGTGTGCCGTGCAACATTCGTGCAAATTGCTGGCATAGTGTGGTGCGTAGTGTCGCGCAGAAAGAGGGGCAGGGGAGGGTGAGAGAGGATGAGCAGACAAGGGGCAGGCCAGGGCTAGGGGCCAGAGCGGAGAGAGAGGGAAGAGAGGGGGTGGGAGGGCTGCCTCGCACATTGCGCACCTTGCTCGCGCTGGCCAAAAGGACAAAGGTAGGAAGGGACAGCGAGGGGGAAAGGGCACAAAAGGAGGGAGCAAGGAGTGGGTGATCACCAATGCAGCGTACAAGCATTACTACCATGGTGTTGCTGGTGCACAGTTGGTGGGAAGCACAAATACAGATATGAAGTTCAATACGCCATCGGGGCTACATGCGGCACTGGCGAATGTGGACATTCTGATCGACGAGACATACAGCGCAGGGGCATATACGTCCAGCAAGGTCCTGGATGACTATGGCCTGCAGGCGAATTCCATGCTGAAGTTTGTGCAGAATGGGGCTGTCTGGCGGTTCGATCGGTGAATCAATGCCAATTATGGGCTGGACTGGTTTACTGGAGCACTGGTTTAGGCTGACTCTGTGCTAGCAGATCTGATCACGGTGATTCAGCCTGGTCAGCAATGTGCACGATCGCACGTGGCTCCGGCAACTATCGACGGAGGGCCAGGTGATACAGCAGCCGAGCAGCTGTGTCGATCCCACTCTTCCAGCGACCCCTCGGGCGGACAGCTGCACGTTGACGTCATGTGTTGCCAACTACAACGGCAGCATTGACTACTTCCCTCACAAGCTCACAGCGGATCATGCAGGGGATTACAACGTATCGTACCACAACCACTACAAGGTTGTGCACAATCTGCAGGCCAACGAGAAGTACGTGTTGTATCAGCGCAGAACACCAGCACCATCTGGATATGATGGTTACAAGATGTTCAGCATTCCTTTGTCAAAGGTCGCGGTTGAGGATAGCTCGGCACAAAGGCCGCTGGAGCTGCTTGGGGAACGCCTGGCGGTGCGTTAAGCCCCCCCCTTTTCATATCACGCGTGTGATATTATTTCGGTGCGTGATATTATTTTGGGCGTGATATTATTTTGACCACCCCCTGCCTGTCCACCAGATTTTTGTTGTGATGGTTCCTGACTCTGAAGTTCCATTTCCTGCTGATGTTATTCAGGCCCGGCAGCACGATGAGCTTGTTGTTGAACATGTCTTTGAAGCTGCACCTACCAAAAATGAGCGCTTTGTGCAGGCCAAAAAAGATTATCATCGGGGTAAAGGATCGAGGAACACATTGGGAAAGAGACGACGGGTTGACACACACATCAGGGTGAATAGACGTGCTGTTGCCCTGTTGCGCGAAGGCCAAACTTTCGCCACCATCCAGCGCGCAATCTGGGACATCACTCATGAGCATTTCTTCCTCGTGAACCAAAGACAATTAAATAATTGGGTCCAAATTGTTGATAAACTGGAGGGCTGTGTGATTGCGCGCACAGCAAAACGCATCAGGGGAGGAGGGCGAAGGGTCCATTATATGCAATATCACGTTGCTTTGTATCAGTGGCTTTCTGACAGGCGCGCACAGAAGCGGCCTGTCACAGCTCGTCAATTGAATGAGGAAGCCCAGCGCATTGCCTCAGTTGATGGCAGAATGGTGTCGCGTCGTTGGCTGGAGAAGTTTAGGAAAAGACACAGCATTGTGCTACGGAAGTGCCAAAGGAAGACACAACTGTCAGCAGCTGAGCACACTGCCCGTCTTCAGAAATTTTACGCTTATATTTATTTGCAACCTTCAACCATTCCTGTGTGGGTCAATTTTAATGAAATACCAGCCACTCTGGCTGGTGTGATGGGCAATGTTCAGACGTTGGAACACGCTGGAACAGCCAATGTGATGGTAAATTTTCAAGAGAGCCATTTCAAACGGATGGGCACTTTGATAGCAATGCTGGGGGGGGAGTGCATTATTATTTTGGACTCGGTGTCTGCACACATTTCACAAGCTGTGTTGCAGGCCCTCAGGCACTGTGGTCTGAGATATGCTGTGATACCAGGTGCCCTAACCATGTTTATTAAAATCGATTGACACTGCATTGGCTGCCTTGTATCGTTCAGCCCGCCACAGGTTGTATGTTTCTCACATGGAGCATCAGGCCAAGCTAACTGCTGCACAACAGCGAGATTTGTTTGTTGAGTTGTGCTATAGTGGCCTGACTGCAGCCACTGCCAACCTGGATGTGCCTGCAATATTCCCGGATCTTGGTTACATTGATCCCAGCAAAGCAAAGCTTCGAATCCCCTACCAGTTTGCATTCCAAGAAGTTCAGCCCCGAAAAAGTGCAGCTGCGAAGCCCAAGCCGAAACCCAAGGCAGGAGCACGCCAGCTATCTATGGCCACTTTTCTCGCACCGAGATAACTATGTGTTTTGGTTGACAATCACGTTTCCCACAGTGTTTTGCCTTGCGGTCTGCGATGTGCTCAGGTAGTCAAAATGCATGTGTGATATTTTTTTAGTGGTCCAAAATATTATCATGCATGCGTGATATTATTTCGGTGCGTGATAATAAAGGGGGGGGGGTTTACATGCAGACCCAGTGGGCCCAATTGCCCTGCTTCCAGTATTTGGTGGAAGAAGGGGAGGTGGCTGCAATGGAACCAGCCTGGCGTGGGGATGCAGCGAAACGAGCGTCAAAGATACAACAGGTGGGTGCGTGATTGCAATTTTCGGCAAGCACGCACAGCAAGAGCATTGGCATCACGGCATCTGCTGATCCTGGACCACTGCAACGAGGTGAATGGGTTGAGTTCATGTCGTCTTTCTTCAACAAGGAGGCCGAGGCCATGCAGGTGTTTGAAGGCATTCAAGACCGCTATTTGTGCCACCGCAAACAGGTGTCGGAACACAGCGCTAGGCCTGTTGTAGCATGAGCTTACTACTCCAGCTGGAGCAAGGAGTGGCTGATTACCAATGCAGCGTACAAGCATTACTACCTTCGTGATGCTGGTGCACAGTTGGTTGGAAGCAGGAATACAGATCTGATGTTCGATACGCCATCAGGGCTACATACGGCACTGGCGAATGTGGACATTCGGATCGATGAAACATACAGCGCAGGGGCATATACCTTCGGCAGGGCACTGGGGAAGTCCCAGGAACATGCACCAAAAGGGAGAGGGAGGGGTGGGAGCGGGTATGCCATGCATGTTGCTCTGCACAGTGCGCGCACAGACAGAGGGGGGTAGAGGAGGACGGGGGGACAGGGGCAGAACACCGGGGGGGCGTGGTCCAACACAGCCAGGCACAGGGACAGTAAAGGGAAGGGTAGGGTGAGGCAGGAGATGTTGTGCAAATTGCTTCGCATAGTGTCGTGCTTAAACCCCCCCCCTTTTGATATCACGCGCGTGATATTATTTCCGTGCGCGAGATTAATTTGGGCGTGATATTATTTTGACCATCCCCTGCCTGTCCATCAGATTTTGTTGTGATGGTTCCTGACTCTGAAGTTGCATTTCTTGCTGATGTTATTCAGGCCCGGCAGCACGATGAGCTTGTTGTTGAACATGTTTTTGAAGCTGCACCTACCAAAAAGGAGCGCTTCGTCCAGTCCAAAAAAGATTATCATCGGGGTAAAGGATCGAGGAACACATTGGGAAAGAGACGACGGGTTGACACACACATCAGGGTGAAAAGACGTGCTGTTGCCCCGCTGCGTGAAGGCCAAACTTTCGCCACCATCCAGCGCGCAATCTGGGACGTCACTAATGAGCAGTTCTTCCTCGTGAACCAAAGACAATTAAATAATTGGGTCAAAATTGTTGATAAACTGGAGGGCTGTGTGATTGCGCGCACAGCAAAACGCATCAAGAGAGGAGGGCGAAGGGTCCATTATATGCAATATGACGTTGCTTTGTATCAGTGGCTTTCTGACAGGCGCGCACAGAACCAGCCTGTCACAGCTCGTCAATTGAATGAGGAAGCCCAGCGCACTGCCTCAGTTGATGGCAGAATGGTGTCGCGTTGTTGGCTGGAGAAGTTTAGGAAAAGACACAGCATTGTGCTACAGAAGTGCCAAAGGAAAACACAACTGTCAGCAGCTGAGCACACTGCCCGCCTTCAGAAGTTTTACGCTTATATTTATTTGCAACGGTCAACCATTTCTGTGTGGGTCAATTTTGATGAAATACCAGCCACTCTGGCTGGTGTGATGGGCAATGTTCAGACGTTGGAACACGCTGGAACAGCCAATGTGATAGTAAATTCTCAAGAGAGCCATTTCAAACGGATGGGCAGTTTGATAGCAATGCTTGGGGGGGGAGTGCATTACTATTTTGGACTCGGCGTCTGCACACATTTCACAAGCTGTGTTGCAGGCCCTCAGGCACTGTGGTGTGAGGGATGCTGTGATACCAGGTGGCCTAGCCATGTTTATTCAATCGATTGACACTGCATTGGCTGCCTTGTATCATTCAGCCCAGCACAGGTTGTATGTTTCTCACATGGAGCATCAGGCCAAGCTAACTGCTGCACAACAGCGAGATTTGTTTGTTGAGTTGTGCTATAGTGGCCTGACTGCAGCCACTGCCAACCTGGATGTGCGTGCAATATTCCGAGATCTTGGTTACATTGATCCCAGCAAAGCAAAGCTTCGAATCCCCTACCAGTTTGCACCCCCAGAAGTTCAGCCCCAGAATGTTGCAGCTGCGAAGCCCAAGCCGAAACCCAAGGCAGGAGCACGCCAGCTATCTATGGCGACTTTTCTCGCACCAAGATAACTATGTGTTTTGGTTGACAATCACGTTTCCCACAGTGTTTTGCCTTGCTGTCTGCGATGTGCTCAGGTGGCCAAAATGCATGTGTGATATTATTTTAGTGGTCCAAAATATTATCATGCATGCGTGATATTATTTCGGTGCGTAATAATAAAGGGGGGGGGTTTAGTGCTCAGACAACGGGGCCTAGAGTAGGACGAGAGGACAGGGCCACAACACTAAAGGGGGCACGGCCCAACACAACCCACGCAGAGGGGTAGAACAGCGAAGGGTAGGGTAGTGCGGGGGATGTCATGTAGATTGCTTCGCACAGTGTCATGCTGCCCCCCCCACCACTTGACCGGTGAGTACCCTGGTGAATACGGTTGGAACAGTGCTAGGCTTGGGCTTGCAGCAGACTCCAAGACCTTCGAGCGCCTGCGCAGAGCTGAGGCGCTGCGCGATCGTTCGGCTATGTTGGGTACTCTCTGGTACCTGACCCCAGAGCTGCTGCAGCAGTACACTACCATCGACAATGGTGCCAGCAAGGGTGTGTGGTTCAAGGCTGGTGCCATGGTCTTCGAGTCTGATGGCTTGAACTACATGGGTCCCCCCGCGTTGGTGCGCGCCCAGTCCATCCTTGCTGTGTTGGCCTGCCAGGCTGTCCTGATGGGTGCCATCGAGGCTTAACGTGTGAACGGTCGTCCATTCGGTGGACGTGACCTTGATCTGGTGTACCCTAGTGGCAAGTGATTTAACCCTCTGGGTTTGGCCGACGACCCTGATGTGGCTGCCGAGCTGAAGGTGAAGGAAATCAGGAGCGGCCTTTTGGCGATGTTCTCCAAGTTCGGCTACTATGTGCAGGCTGCTGTCACCGGCTAGGGCCCTGTTGAGAACTGGGCCTTCCACATTGCTGATCCATTTGCGGTGAACAGGTTGACCCTTGGGATTGCCATGCAGTCCACGCCATCTGTTCACATGTTCGCAGCTGCTGGGAAGTAGACGGCCGCCGCCCCAAGGTGGATTTGTCTGGCTTGTATGGCCCTGACTGCAAGAAGTGGTTGGGCCCAAACACTGCAGGCAGGGGCGTCCTAGACTACTTGACCGGTGAGTACCCTGGTGACTACGGTTGGGACAGTGCTGGGCCTGCAGCAGACCCCAATGCCATCGAGCGCCTCCGCAAGGCTGAGGTGCTGCACGATCGCTGGGCTATGTTGGGTACTCTCTGGTGCCTAACCCGCAAGCTGCTACAGAAGTACACTGCCATCCACAATGCTGCCAGCAGAGGTGTGTAGTTCAAGGCTGGTGCCGTGATCTTTGAACCTTATGGCTTGAACTACATGGGTGCCCCCGCGTTGGTGCACGCCCAGGCCATCCTTGCCTTGTTGACCTGCCAGCTTATCCTGATTGGTGCCATCGAGGCTTACCGTGTGATCCGTGGTCCATTCGGTGGATGAGACCTTGATCTGTTGTACCCTCGTGGCAAGTGATTTAACCCTCTGGGTCTGGCCGACGACCCTGATGTGGCTGCCGAGCTGAAGGTGAAAGAGATCAGGAGCGGCTGTTTGCCGATGCTCTCTAAGTTGGGCTACTATGAGCAGGCTGCTGTCACTGGCCAGGGCCCTGTTGAGAACTGGGCCTCTCAGATTGCTGACCCATTTGCGGTGAACAGGTTGATCCTTGAGATTGCCACCCAGTACACGCCATCTGTTGCCATGTTCGCAGCTGCTGGGAAGTAGACGGCCGCCGCCCCAAGGTGGATTTGTCTGGCTGGTATGGCCCTGACTGCAAGAAGTGGTTGGGCCCTAACACTGCAGGCAGGGGCGTCCTAGACTACTTGACCGCTGAGTACCCTGGTAATTACGGTGGAGACAGTGCTGGGCCTGCAGCAGACCCCAATGCCATCGAGCGCCTCCGCAAGGCTGAGGTGCTGCACGATCGCTGGGCTATGTTGGGTACTCTCTGGTGCCTAACCCGCGAGCTGCTACAGAAGTACACTGCCATCGACAATGGTGCCAGCAAAGGTGTGTGGTTCAAGGCTGGTGCCGTGATCTTTGAGTCTTATGGCTTGAACTACATGGATGCCCCTGCGTTGGTGCGCACGCGATCCATCCTTGCCTTGTTGGCCTGCCAGCTTGTCCTGATGGGTGTCATCGAGGCTTACCGTGTGATCGGTGGTCCATTCGGTGGACGAGACGTTGATCTGGTGTATCCTAGTGGCAAGTGATTTAACCCTCTGGGTTTGGCCGACGACCCTGATGTGGCTGCCGAGCTGAAGGTGAAGGAGATCAGGAGCGGCCGTTTGGCGATGCTCTCCAAGTTCTGCTACTATGTGCAGGCTGCTGTCACCGGCCAGGGCCCTGTTGAGAACTTGGCCTCCCACATTGCTGATTTATTTGCGGTGAACAGGTTGACCCTTGAGATTGCCATGCCGTCCACGCCATCAGTTGCCATGTTCGCAGCTGCTGCGAAGAAGCAGGAGGCCACCCCCAAGGTGGATTTGTCTAGCTGGTATGGTCTTGACCGCAAGAAGTGGTTGGGCCCCAAACCTGCGCACAGCTATGCTTTTGATTACTTGACCGGTGAGTACCCTGGTAGCTTCGGTTGGGACAGCGCTGGGCCTGCAGCAGGCCCCAAGGCATACGGGCCAGCACGTGGGTTGCATCACCATCTTCAATCTCGTCATGTGCCCATGCTTGCTGCTTTGTTTCTTGGTTGCTGCAGTGCTGCCCCCCTAGGCATTGTGCTTGCTTGTTGCAGTGCTGCTGCTCTGCCATGCCTTGCCCCTCAGCCCCGGTGAACAAACGGACGAGCGTCCGTCGCCGTTGCTAATGCTAATGCTCTGCAGTTGCCACTGCCCCCAAAGCCTGGTTGGCCGGTATCCCCGGTCCTCTGGGTCCTTAGTCATGCTGTGGGCCACCTCAGGCAGCCCTGGGACCCACGGGATCGAGCAAGGCAGGAACCATCTGTCGGTGCGAGATGCCCGGTAGCTCCAGTAGACGGCATGATAAGTGGTTATGACTATGACTATGACTATGACTATATATATATATAGATATATATATATATATATATAGATATTTTTTAGTCTATTTTTTTTCGATGTCTTGCAGATTTTTGTGATGGATCCCCCCCGGCGACCAGGCGCCGCGGGGGGTACAGTGAAACCCTGGCCGGGGGGCAGCCGGGGCCTACCAGGGCCGCGGCATATGGAGTGGCTGCCCGCGGCGGCGGCTCCTGCGGGGGCTGCGGCGGCGGCGGGCGGTCACAGCGTGGAGCCAGCCATCCCGACGACGCCGCCAATAGGGGCCAGGTGCGTGCCTGCGACATGCGTGCGATATTGCTACACAGTGTCCTGCGTAGTGTCCTGCGTAGTGTAGAGAGGGGTAAGGGCAGGGCAGGGAGGGAGGGGCCGGGTGTGTGCCTGCGACATGCGTGCGACTTGCCTACAAATTGTCCTGCGTAGTGTTCTGCGGAGTGTAGAGAGGGAAAAGGGCAGGGGAGGGAGGGGGAGGTAGGGCGGGAGTAGAGGGCCGCAGGCTGCGGGCCGGAGCGGACGGAACCAGGGCGCCTGGAAGCGGCAAGGTGAAGGGGGAGTGGGAGGGGTGCCTCGCGTATTGTTCCGCGAAGTGTATGCCGGGAGGGTAAAGGGAGGACGGGGACAGAGACACCGAGGGCCAGGGACCAAGGGACCTGGGAAGGGGGGCACGAGTGGACAAGGGAGGGCGAGCAGACAGGGGGCAGGACAGGGCCAAGGGGCCAGGGCGGAGAGAGGGGTCAAGGAGGGAGCGCAGCCAGGCGAATTGCTCCGCATTGTGCCCGCGCTGGCTGGAGGGCAGAGGGGCAGAGAAGGCAGGGCAGGGAGGGGGCGTGCCACGGCGGCATGAAGGAGCGAGCGTGGGGCGGAAGCACAAAGGTGCCCCACAACCGAGCGAGCCGCCCGCAGTGCGCGGGGGCGCTGGACAAGGCGGACCGCCGCGGCGCGCTGCCGCGAAGCAGTCCACCCCGCGTAGAGTCATACAACGAGGGCCAGGTGCGTGCCTGCGACATGCGTGCGACATGTCTACACAGTGTCCTGCGAAGTGTTCTGCGTGGAGAAGAGAGGGGAAAGGGCAGGGCAGGAAGGGAGGAGCCGGGTGCGTGCCTGCGACATGCGTGCGACTGGCCTACAAAGTGTCCAGCGTAGTGTATAAAAGTAAGAATGGAGAGGGAAAAGGGCAGGGGAGGGAGGGGGAGGTAGGGCGGGAGAAGAGGGCCGTGGGCAGCGGTGCGGACAGAACCAGGGCGCCAGGGAGCGGCAAGGTGAAGGGGGAGTGGAAGGGGTGCCACGCGTGTTGCTCCGCGAAATGTATGCCGGGAGGGTAAAGGGAGGACGAGGACAGAGACACCGAGGGCCAGGGACCAAGGGACCTGGGAAGGGGGGCACGTGAGGACGAGGGAGGGCTGGCAGACAGGGGGCAGGACAGGGCCAAGGGGCCAGGACAGAGAGAGGGGGCAAAGAGGGAGCGCTGCCACGCAAATTGCTCCGCATTGTGCTCGCGCTGGCCGGAGGGCAGGGGGGCAGAGAAGGCAGGGCAGGGAAGGGGGCGTGCCACTGCGGCATGAAGGTGCGAGTGTGGGGCAGAAGCACAAAGGTGCCCCACAACCGAGCGAGCCGCCGGCAGTGCGCGGGGGCACTGGACAAGGCGGAGCGCCGCGGCGCGCTGCCGCAAAGCCGTCCAGCCCCATGGGTGCAATGTCCTACGTAGAGTGGTACAACGAGGGCCAGGTGCGTGCCAGCGACATGCATGCGACTTGCCTACACAGTGTCCTGCAAGAGGTAGAGGGGTAACAGGGCAGGGGAGGGAGGGGGAGGCAGGGCGGGCATAGGGAGATGAAGGCCGCAGGAGGGTGCGGTGCGACAAGCGTGCCACAAGCCTAGAGGCCAGGGCGCCAGGGGGAGGCAAGGAGAAGAGGGAATGGGAGAGGTGCCACGTGTTGCTCCGCGATGCGTATGCAGGGAGGGTACAGCGAGGACGAGGACAAGGAGACAGAGGGACAAAGACCCAAGGGCCAGGGAAAGGGGGCGAGGGAGGACGAGGGGGAACGAACACACGAGGGGCAGGGCTAGGCCAGAGGAAGGGAGAAGAGGGGGGCGGCAAGGAGGGAGGGTTGCCTCGCGAATTGCTTCGCCCCGTTCTAGCCAGAGCAGAGAGAGGGAGCGACGAGGGAGACATGGGCATGCTCAGCGTTAGGCGAGCACAGAGGGCGAGGGAGGGAGCAGCGGGGGCAGGGTAGGGGATAGTTGCCATACGTCGTGCCGTGCGCTGTGCGCGTCCTGCAACCGACTCTGACCTCAATCATGCGTCCTGTCATGTCCGACAAGCCTAGAGCAGGAAGCAGGAGGCGACACGGGGGGACGGGCACCTGCGGCGCCATCCGTAGGGACTCCCGTGCGATGACCCCACCAGTGGCGCTGAGGGGACACGCGCCAGTGGCGCCATCCACTGGACCCCCTGCGCCTGTTGCAGTAAGTGTGACGCAGAGGGGACGGGCACCAGCGGCGCCAACCGGTGGGCCCCCTGCGGCGTAGATTGAGCTGAACCGATTAACTAGGTGGGCATGGGATGCCACAAATGAATCCCCCGTCCGCCTCCCCGCGTCTCTGCCATAGGACCTCAGGGGCCTCCATCGCGCTCGGGGGTGGCAGAGGCCCGGGGGACGAGAGCGCCCGGCCGCTTTGTAGCTGCACTTCCAGCGGACTGATATCACGGCACCGGTATCAGGCCGCTCGGAAGTGGATACACAGGCACCAGGGAGAGGATGGGCGGTCGCCCCCCCCCGGGCTGTTTGGTGCCGAAACAGGGGCCCTCCCCTCCACCAGGGCGGCGGATGGCGCAAGAAGCCTTCGAGGCGTACGGTAAGTCCTCCCCGCTGCCCGCACTTCCTCATCTTCCGATTCCACCCGGGTACGTACCTCCTCCAGTAAGTATGGGCACAGGAGGGAGCAGGCACGGGACACTGAGCACCATACGGAGACGTGGCGACTACCGCCGAGGGGGCAAAAGCGGCTGGTGATCATGGGGTGCGGGGCCTATACCATGGAGCAGGGCGGGAAAGCCCAAAGGGAACCCCCCCCCCCCGCAGCAGCCAAGTGCCTCACCCCGTGATTGTGTTGTGCCTACGTCATGCCTGCGCCCCTCCCCCCCCCACCCATCCCCGCCCCCCCGAGGGCGGGGAATGCGGGAAGGGAGGGGGCGAAAAGTGCCCCCCCCCCAAAGGCAACGTGGCAGGGTGGGGAGGCGGAGGTAGGAGGGTGCGGGAAGAACCACACGACCGTGCCCGAAGAGGGCGCGCGCCGTGCAAGCCCCGGCGGGGGGACCACCGGGGGTGCGAGCGTAGGGTAGAAGGGGCAACGAAGGGAGCCGCGAGGCATACCCCCCCCCCTGCAGAGGGATGGAAGCCGCGCCTCGTGCCTGCGACAAGGGAGCAACGAAGGAAAAACGACCAGCCCCCCCCCCCCCCCCCCCAACATGCCTCCGCCCTTCCAAGGGTGGGGGATGCAGGAAGGGAGGGGCGGACAGCGGCCCCCCCTCCCGAATACAAAGCGGCAAGATGGGGAGGCAGCGGGGAGAGGGTGCGGGACGGACAACACGACCGCGCCCAAGGGAAGCAAGCGCCGAGCAGGCCCCAGCGGGGGGGGCACCGGGGGAGCAAACGCAGAGTGGGAATGGCGTCGACAGGGGCAAAGCGGCGTGCCCCACACCCCTGCAGAAGGACAAGTGCCGTGCCACGTGCCAGTGCCGTGCCTGCGACATGCTTACGCCGGAGGAAGAGCAGCGAGGGCGCCCCCCCCCCCCCGCCCCCAACTCCCACACCCACCAAGGAAAGAGGCGAGGGCAACGAGGGGATGGCGAGGGGGCATGAAGGATGACGGTAGCAGGCGGCGGACCCCCCCCCCGAGGACACCGTGGCAGGCCGGGGAGGCAGTGGGACGGGAGTGCGGAACGAACCACACGACCGTGCCCAAAGGGAGCACGCGCCGTGCAAGCCCCAACGGGGGGACCACCGGGGGTGCAACCGCGGGAAGGGTAGGGTGACGACGGGAGCCACACGGCAAGCCCCCCACGCAGCGGAGGGACAAGTGCCGCGCCTCGTGCCTGCGCCCTGCTTACGACGTGCTTGCGCAATAGGGCGGACAGCGAGGACGCCCCCCCCCCCCCGC
Organism: Eutreptiella sp. 'Long Island Sound 2002'; assembly: GCA_964036045.1. NCBI lineage: Eukaryota > Euglenozoa > Euglenophyceae > Eutreptiales > Eutreptiaceae > Eutreptiella > Eutreptiella sp. 'Long Island Sound 2002'. Next base: position 95,498,825 of record OZ038380.1, on the reverse strand, counting down.
CCCCTTCTCCTACGCCGACCCGCAAAAAGAGCGAGGACGGCGAGGAGACAGCGAGGGGACATGGGGGGGGGCGGAAAAAAAAACACAAAACGAACAACAAAGGACATCAACACGCCAGAGCAGGGGCAGACAGCAGGGGCAGACGGGACATGGCGGGAGCCAGGGGGCACAGCAAGGGGCGCGGGACAGGGGGACGCCCCTGGGGACGAAAGCTGGGAGGCAGGGACCAACGGGGGGGGGCCGGGGTGACAAGAGCCCGCCAACGACGCGGGTGAGGTACCCGACCTCTGGGGTTTGGGGGCCCCCCCGGTGTCCGTATCGGCCCCATCTGAGCGCGAGCAATAAGGTGGGTTACGCCCGGGACCGTTGGCCAGCGGCCCGAGGTGGCACCGGCCTGAGGGGGTGGCCAATGGGCCTGACCAAGAGCACTCCCCGCGGCACGTACTGCGGTTCGTGTCCTGTGAGGGGCTGCGGGTAGGGCACACCTTCCATCAGGGTAGGCAAGAGACGCGCCTATCCCGCAAGGACTCCCCAGAGACCCACAGTGTACCCGACCCGGGTGTGGGGAAGGGCTGACGTACCTGGATACGACGCAGGTCCATTTGTACGGAGCGGGTACAAATGGACGGCCCGTACAACAGAGTTACACCCTGACGGGGAGTGCATGCATCGGCCCCCCCGTGGGGAAACTTCCGGGGGGAGGGACCAGAGCCAGCATCGGGCGCCCCCCCCCCCCCCCAACCCTGCCTGGCAACAAGCCCGCCAACAACCGGGTTGGGCCAATGGGCACACCTAACGGGGACAACCGGGGGCAATGGAACACGGAAGGGAAGAGGGGCGAGCAAGAGGGGTGCGCAACTGTGTCGTGCGAAGTGTCGTGCAACAATAAGCCAGCAGCAGGCGGGACGGGCCACAGAGTCCACCCGTTCTCCCGTGTCCTTAGCTCACACAGCCTTCGTTAGCTAAATGTCGCTATCTGTCCCCACCAATCCTGCGGAGTTGCCAGCCTTCCGGCCACGTGCCCAGCGCCTGGTAGACACAGTGTCTGATCTCGTCAGACACAGGCCGCACACGTATGAGGCGTTCCAGGCGCGCATGGACGCGGACCGTCCGGCCAGGGACAACGGATGGGACCACTTCGTCGACGTCTGCTTGCGGCAGATGTTGGCCCCACCCGTACAACGCGCCCGACTTCAGGCGCGGTTCGCAGCAGGCACGGTGCCGTTCGGGGTGCACCTGCTCAACCGACTACTCCGAAGTCTACAAGATCTCGGGCAGCTCGAGGACGCGCAGCGCGGGCGGCCCCCAGTGGGGTCGGCGGGGCAGCCGGGGTATGCGGCGCTGGGTGCGTTTCTGATGCCGCCGCCCCCAGGACTCGGGCCCATGCCCATCCTGCCCTTTGGGGCTCACCACCACCACCAACTCCATCTCCATCACCTACTTCATCACCCCGTCGGGTTCCCCATGATGCAGCATCACTTCCCACACCAACACGTACACCCGACAGCTGTGCCGCAGCCCCCCGTCCATCTTCACCGTCACCACCAGCTGGTGGCTGTGCCACAGCACCCCGTCCACCTACACCATCACCATCACCATCACCGTCCGCACCAGCATGCGGAGCACCCGCATCCCCTGCCCCAGCAGCACCCACGACCGCCTCAGCGCACAGTGCCGGTGCCGGAACCGGTACCGGTGCCTGAGCCGGGGCGGAGCGCCCAGCAGCAGGGGGTGTCGCAAGGGGCTGTGCCTCAGCACCCCGTCCACGTTCACCATCACCGTCACCATCACCTTCCGCACCAGCAAGTGGAGTACCCGCATCCCCTGCCCCAGCAGAACTCACAGCTGCCTCAGCACACAATGCCGGTGCCGGAACCGGTACCAGTGCCTGAGCCGGGGCGGAGCGCCCAGCAGCAGGGGGTGTCGCAAGGGGCTGGGCCACAGCACCCAGTCCACCTTCACCATCACCATCACCATCATCGTCTGCACCAGCATGTGGAGTACCCACATCCCCTACCCCAGCAGCACCCACGACCGCCTCAGCACACAATGCCGGTGCCGGAACCGGTACGGGTGCCTGGGCCGGGGCGGAGCGCCCAACAGCAGGGGGTGTCGCAAGGGGCTGTGCCATAGCACCCCGTCCACCCTCACCATCACCATCACCATCACCGTCCGCACCTGCATGTGGAGTGCCCTCACCCCCTGCCCCAGCAGCACTCACGGCCGCCGCCTCAGCACACAATGCCGGTGCCGGTACCGGTACCGGCACCTGGGCCGGGGCGGGGCGCCCAGCAGCAGGGGGTGTCGCAAGGGGAGGCACGTGGCGTGCCCCCGGGCGAGGCGAGGAGAATGGGGGCACCTGCGGCTGCGCCACCCCTGGCGGTGCCTCAGCCGGAGTTTCCCTCGGCGGGGTCACCACCGCGGGTGGTCCAGGTGCCGGACCCAGCCGTGCCGCGCGAAGCCCCGCCCGTGGTGCCGATGGACCCAGAGCCAGTGGTGCCGGGTGGGGGTCTGCCCCCGACGCGTGGGATGCAGGGCGCGGCCCCCATGGGGAGGACTACGGCGGGGGAATGAGCGGGGGATGCAGCGCAGGAGGCGGCAGTGGCTGGCCCGCGAGACATCAGCGAGCTGCTCGCGCAGGCCCTGGAGGAGTACCGGCGGACAGCCGTGGGGAGTGGGGGAGCCGCGCCAGAAGGGGCTGACGCCGGCGAGCTGATAGCGCAGGCGCTCGCGGCTGTCGCCCCGAGGACGGAAGGGGCCAAGGAGACGCCGACGGAGGCGGTTTCTTGGGGGGGACAGGGCGCGGGGCAGGGTGTGCCGAGGGCGCAAACGCCGGCGGAGGGCGGCGGGGTTGTGGAGCCCGATGGGGGACGTGCCAAGGGGGAAGAAGTGGAGGACTGGATGTGGGAGTGGCGGGAGTGGCGCCAGGTGGCACCCGGTGAGCCGTGTCTGGCGGGGCTGGCGTACCGCATTGATCTCCATGCGGGCACCAGCTGGGCCCGGCTGCCCGCCAACCTGCGGGCAAGGCTGGACGCGGCGGAGGCGGCAAGGGGCAGAGGCGCTGACGAGCGGCCTCTGGCGCCCTTCCCGCCGCGGCCGGACACGCCGCCGGCGGTGGTCGCGGCTGGAGAAGGGGCGGAGAGGGAGCAGGAGGAGGAGTGCGAGGGGGACGAGGAGGCATACGGGCCCGGCGAGTCGGCGCTGGCCCTCATGTTTGAGGACGACGCCGGGCCCGACGTCTACGCCGGCATGGACGAGGACCCGGCCAACGAGCCGCTGCGGCCCATGCCCACTGCGGTGCCGCCCCCTCCCCTGGGGAGCTGTGAGCGGCGGCACTGCAGGTACCATGCGGCCGAGGGCGCCCACAGGCACCGCCTCACGGGCACGGGGCAGCGGGAGGCAGGGATGCTGGCGAGCGCCCTAGAGCGCTATGAGCTCCAGCGCCCAGGGCAGGTCGCCCGGGAGATGGCCCTGGCGGCAGCGTCCCTGGACAACGGCCAGGTCCGCTGTGTCCAACTTGGGGATGCGGCGGTCCTGGGTCACCACCCCGGTGATGTCCGGGCGGCCGAGCCCCAGGAAGGCCTCCCCCTGTCGGTGCGCCTGTCCGTGGGGCGCCTGCTGGGCGAGGCAGGGCTGGAGGACGTGCGGCGGGACGAAGGCCTGTACGTGGCCTTGTGGCGAGGTGGGGCTGACGCTTGGCGTCGCGAGCAGGCCGTGCGGCCCCTCACACCCCAGGCGCTGGGGTCCCATGCGCTCCTGGTGGCGTTGCACCGTGAGGGTGCAGAGGTCGTGTTCTACGCGGACCGCCTGCTACTGACTGGGGATGGGGCGGTCCTCGTCCCCACCACCAGCAGCTACCGCCTTGAGAGCCGCGGCGGTGACCTCAAGCTGCTGGTGGTGGTGGGCACGCGCCTCGACAGGGGCGCCGCCCCCCAGGGGTCCGAACACGCAATCCCGGTGGGGGGTGACAAGGAAGCAGGCCGTGGCGGTGACGGGGTGGGGCAAGAGCAACCCACGGGGGAGGAGCAGCAGCAGGATCAGCCGGAGGTGGCCGGGGAGGAGGTGGACGTGCAGGCCATTGTGGCGGCGGCCCTGGCGAAGTTCACGGATGCTGCGGGCCCGCCGCCGACGACGGAGGCACTGGAGGAGGAGGACCAACGCAGGAGGGGTGACGATGCACAAGTCGCCATGGAGCAGGACGAGGAGCCGGAGTTCAAGGGTGAAGAGGCACAGGGCGCCGGGGAGCAGGAGGAGGAGCTGGTGATCGTGGGGGCGAAGGAGGCGCGTGAGGTGGGTCCACGGGAGCCAGGGGTGGCGGATAAGGCTGGGCCGAAGACGGGGGGGGGCTGAAAACCTGCAGGCACTGGGCCAAGGGGTGGTGCATGCGGGCAGATGCCTGCCGGTTCGCCCACCCCCAGCCGCCGGTGCCGCGGGGAGTACCCAAGGAGTTACTCCTGATCCTCCAGGCCATGGCCCGTGTGGGGGCCCTCAGCCTGGACCGCAGCCAGGGCCACGGCCGGGGCCACGGAGCGTTGCTGCAGGAAGCGGTGGTAAAGGCGCAAGGGGGAGAGCTCCCGGCGGTGGGGTATGCGGTGGAGAGTGGGGGCCTGACCAAGTGGGCGGTGGCGTTGCCATGTGGCATGGCGGCCCTGCTCACTCCGTTCCCGGTGGTCCCCTGGGGGGACATGGTCACCGTCCAGGAGGCCAACCTGGGATGGGTGTGCACGTGGCACACAGACCCCGCCGGCATGGACCCTCGCGAGTGGCAGGCTAAGGCGGTCGTGACGTACCTGTCCTGGTCGTTGCCGGCAGCGCCGGGTGCGTGGGCGCAGTGGTGGGACAGGGCGCTCAGCTGGGCGAGGGATGGCAGTGCTGTGGCGTCCTGCCCTGACCTCTCGCGCGAGCCCGTCTCAGTCCAGCCGTGGACTGTCTCCCTGCATCTCCCCACGGTGGCGGCTCGTCTTGCGGCCACAGACCCGGAGGTCTCGCTGCTGGGAGACCGAGAAGAGCCAGGGCTTCGCCTGGGTCAGGGGCTGGAAGTTCGCACCGCCCGCCTCCCCAGCCCCATGGACGGGGACATCCTGGGGGGACTCCAGTTCACGCGGGCTGGCGGGGATGATGTGTGGACCGCTGTCCATCGCCAGCTCCCAGACGCGTGGCCCCAGGTGTACCGGGCCCCTGGTTACGAGCGTCTGGTGGGAGTGGAATGGCGCGTGTGGGCCGCTGACGGCCCGTGCCCACCGGTGGTGGTCCTGCCCAGGAGAACCAACGACCCCAGCTGGGAGACCGTGGTGGTCTTGTGGGGATGGGTGGCGGTCCGTGGGGCCGATGGCCACGTCTTGACTGCCCCAAGGGGCACGGTGATCGAGACCGACCGGGGGACAGCGTTGCAGCTCACGGCAGAGCCCCTGACCACGCATGCTGTGGTGGCCGTCCTCCAGTGCGGTGCCAACAAGCCACAGCCCTGGCGCGATCAGGTCGCAATGGCTGTCTGGCGGGACCTGCCGGTCCTTAAGTCCGCTGTCTGTTCAGGAGGAGCAGGGCGGCATCTCCCGGGCGCACTCCCATGGCTGCGGGGCTGCGGAGAGGCCTCTCTCCCGCCAGCTGAGTTGCGGGGCGCCCTGGAGCACGTGTACTCCAAGCCCAGGCACCACTTCCTGGTGGCCGCGGACCATGGGGTGGAGCTCAGCGACGACGTGGTTGCGCTGGCAGCCGGCGTGGTGCAGTGCCTGACCCGCCATGCCATGATGCTGCCGAGGGAGGGGTGGGAAGGCCAGCGGCACGACCAAACCCCGGCTGCCCTCCTCATTGCGAGGTACGTTGAGCTGGGGGGCTCAGAGGCGGTGTACCTCGACCGGTTGGAGACACCGGGCATGCGGCACTGGACGGCCCACCATCTCGTGGCCCCTGACATGCGGTTGGCTGTGGACCCGCTGGGCCGGCCTGTGGTGTCGGGGGCCCCGCCCTAATGGCCGCACACGTGGGACATGGCGGTCCGGACGATGCGCATGGCAACCAGGGGCCAGGGGGCGGGATGGCCAGGTGCAGAGCGTCTGCTGGCGGAGGCTCGGGCGGCACAGGTGCAGCAGCCGGCCGGCAACACCAAGGACTGTGGCGTGTGCGCCCTCATGTCCGCCGTCGGTACCCTCCTCAGGGTGCCAAGGCCGGGCAACCTCCTGTCCGCGCTGGACAGGCGGTGGGTGGCGGCGGGGGTCCTCAACAGGGACATGGGGCCCATCGCGCGTCTGCCGTCCCTGGGGGAGCTGCCTGCAGCGGTGTTGGAGGCTCTGCCGGCGCCCCGCACGCCCTTGGACCTGGCGAACGTCCCGCACAACGTGGGGTTGCCCGGGGCGCTCATGCAACATGCCCTGCTGTGTATGGCGGCGGCTGCTGACGGGGGGATGTCCATGCTGCCGACGGTGTCCCTGCAGCACGTGCAGGACGCGATGCAGCAGCAGCGGATGCATGCCCCCCAGCCGTGGGAAGAAAGCGCCAAGCGGTGGCTGAGGGTGGAGAGCGTGCCTTCCACCCATGCGGTGGGCGTGGCGGATATGGGGCGGCTGGTGGTGTTGGAGGGGGCGGAGTATTGGGCCTGTGTTCGGGTGGAGACAGGGGGACTGGAGTGGGTCGTAGTCACCACGTGCTGGCTCAGGAGGCAGCAGTCCAGGGGCCCGGCCTGCTACCGGGTGTTCCGGGAGTGCCTCAGTGGGCTGGGGCCGGTGCGCAGGGCGCACAGGTGCACGGCCGAGGACATCCCGCCGGCGCCAGCGGTCTTCGTGGAGGTCACGCGGCCGCCAGTGATCCAGGGGCAGGACGTCTGGCCCGTAGCCCCGAGCAACATGTGGCAGGCTGAGCATGCAGCTGGCATGTGCAGGGCGCTGCAGGGTCACGCGGCGGCCCTCCACAGGGCCCCGGCGGCGCAGTCCTCCAGCAACAGGCCGGCAGCCTCGCTGGCACTGCTGCATAGCGCGTCGCGGGCGTGGTACTGGGTTGTGGCGGCGTTGGAGCCCCACTCCTCGGCGCTGCGCCTGTACGATCGCGGAGAGGGAACGGTGCTCACGGTCCGCCCCGCCGACCTGGAGGCCCTGCACCTTAGCGCACTGAGTGGCGACGGGGGCGACGCGCTGTACCTCCAAGGGACCGTGGCAGGCGCGGCCGCGACAAGCTTCCGCCAGCAGAGCGGAGGAGATGCCCTCCGCCTTGTCATGGCGGAGAACATGAAGCCGTGGCTCCGGGCGTTCTCCACGTCCAGGTGGAAGGTCGAGGGCGACCGGGAGAAGTTCGCCGACGCGTGGCGCCGCTGGGTGGAGGAGGAGTTTCCCGTGGGGGGAATGCTGCACCTGCCGCAACCACCAAGCGTGCCACCAGTACGGCCTGCGGCACCCCCGGCGTCGGTGCCTCATGAGGTGATGGCGGCTGTGGTTGGAGGCATCGTGCAGTACGCGGCGCCCTACCTGTCCGACACGGCAGGAGCGGTGGTCAAGCTGAATACTGCCATCAAGGCTGCGGCCCTGCAGTTGGAGAAGCTGCCCAAGGACCTGTCCAACGTGGCGGTGCAGTCAGGTCATGGGCTACGGCTGGCGGATGTCCAGGTTATATGCCGCGACTCCGTCGCGGCGACCATGGCTCAGCTCACCCACCACAGGTCGACGACAGTCCGGGATGAGCTGCAGGCCATGCTCCGAGACATGCACGTGCAGTACGGAGTGTGCGGGCAGTTCATGGTGCCTCCTGCGTCATTCGCCACACACGCTGGCAATAAGTGGGTGGACAGGGTACTCAGAGCGATGGGGACGTTGCGCGTAGGACTTCTCATGCCATCGTCGGTGTACTCGTGTGTACACGCCCATCTGCCGCAGGTGCAGTGGGCGGGGCAGAAGTGGGTGTCCCAATCCTATACCTTCAAGGGTAGGGACATCTGCATTCTCTCGGGGCCCCACACAGATGCGACAGTACAGTCCCTGACTGATCCCGCAAATGACCTCCTGCATGCGCGGCTCCCCTGCCCTGCGCCTGGGCACTGGGCTGTCCAGCTTCAGGAGTGCCACGAGGACCACCTGCACCTTCCGCACGCGGGAGTAGGGCCCCACCAGCTGGACCACGTGTGGCTCACGGGGCTCCGCGACGTCTTCCGGCCGCAGCTGCCCGGTCCGTTGACTCACCGGCTAATACACCCGGTGCGCCGAAAGAAGGCCAGCAAACGCAATAGACAGTCCGCTGCGGGGGACGTGTATGTGGTGGGCGGATACAGGGAGGAAGAATGGGACCCGGCCGACCCGGGGCTGTCCATGCTGTTCGTCCCGCTAGCCGCCCTCCTGTTTCTATTGGGGGATGTCTTTGAGGGCTACCAACAGCAAGACGATCCGGCGTCCGTCCCCCTGCTCACCCCTCACGCCGGGGGCGGCATAAGCCCGCCACCACTGTGGGTTGTGCACGGGCGGCCAGCGTTTTCCAGGGCGTGCGCGGCGGTGCACAAGTGCAGCGAGTGGGCAATTGTTCTTCTGCTGCCAGCAGGCCCAATCCCGGATCCGGATGAGTACTCGGTCCCGGAAGTGGTCCGGATGTCCAACGTGCCGCACGATCCGCACGTCGCCGTCACGTTGTTGCGTGATGGCGGCGCAGTGGAGCAGGGGTCTGTGGTGGTATACCAGCCTTCCTGCTCCGCAACAGTTTGGGGCGCGGAGTATACCACCGCCCTGGACGCCATAAAGTCAGTCTGCGGATGTGACCTGGCCTGGAGACCACATGCGGTGTATTGACCGAGGGTGGTCCTGTCCCCGGAGCTCACGGCCTCCAGTGCGGCGTCTCTGGGAAGGGTGGTGCAGAGCCCCCACTCCGACGTGGCGTGGCTGGAGCCCCACCGGTACTGCTGGGTGCCGGTGGCGACTAAAGTCACATCGTCAGACGCGTCGCCCCAGGGAGACGACGCCACAAACGTGGCCGTGGCCAGCCATGGAATCCCCACATGGACGGGTGCCATCTACGGCACGCTCTCGGAGGCAGAGATCATTGGCGCGGCGGCGTACTTGTTGCACACGCCCCCATCAGCGTGCACGGTACACGTGGTGGATGCGTCCGTCATAGGAGCGCATCTCTGCAGGGCGCGGGAGGCCCTGTACCGTGGCATCAAGGGGCCGACATCACATCTGGTCAATCAGCACGCACTGAGCTGGATGGTGGAGGGGCTGCGGCGGCTGCCGCGCTGAGTTGGGGGGCCGCACCACTGGGTGGTGAGGCAGAGCTCGCACTTGGCGGCGGTCCCGCTCGAGGCACCGGACTCTGCCGCGGCCCGCGCAATGGCCCCGCCTGTCCATCTTGTCCTGCCAAAGGAGCACGCCATCCTCTTGGTGCCGGGGGATAATGGTGAGCTCGAGCCGCGTGTGCCATCCATGCAAGCCCTTCAGCAAGTCCGGGAGATGGAGTGGCGTTCGCTAGCGGCTTGCACCAGGGCGCACACGCCACTGGCTGGCGCCTGCGAGGCGATGCGCCTGGGAGCTGTGCACCACGGCCCAACGCACAGGAATATCCTGTGGGCACGTGACGGTCGCTTGTCCACATGCAGGTCATGCGACGGTGGAGACAGAAGCTCACGCGTATGGCAATAACAGCCCACCCCTGTATCTTCTGTGGGGGGCCGGAGGAGGACATTGGCCACATGCGCCTACCGTTTGCGCGGGACGAGGAGGTGGCCGGGCTCCTGTGCAGGCGTGTGGAGGAGTTGGAGGCGGAGCTACCCCTGACAGACAGGGCGGTGAAGTTTGTGGCGTGGAGGGAGCACGGCTGCAGGTGGACTGAGTCCCTGATGGCGGGTATGGTCCCCGGGGACCTAAATTGGCTGTTCGCTGCGGTGCGAGCGGCGTCGTCCCTGGGCCCTGTCAAGGCCAGGCTCTTTGTGGAGGACATGGTCCAGATTGCAGAAGATGTGTATGCCAGCAGGAACCATCGGCTCACCCAGATCATGCAGCTGCGGATGCAAGATCGAAGGAGAGCGGTATACGCGTTCCTGCGCGGTGACACACCCTTCTACCCGCCGGCAGGGAGGATCCTGCAGCGTCCGCCGTGGAACCCGTTTGCCGGCCTCCCCGGCGACCTGCGGCCAACTTTTCAGAGGGCACCGCTGCACGCACTGCTGGTGTCGCGGTCGTGCATCGAGCATGAAGAGTCCCCGTCCTTGTTCCCTCACTGGATGGCGGCGGTGGCGCAGGCCTTCGACCTGTGGATCTGTTCCTGGGTGGCGCGGGACATCACAACATTCAGGGAGTGGTCCCGCGTGGTGTCGGCGCAGTCGTGGGCCCAGGTGCGTGGTACCAAGGTGAGAAGCCCTGACGGCCAGAGTGATCCCTGGCTTCAGGTGTACGCCAACCATCCAGCTGTGGGGAACGTCATGGGCTGGCCTCGCGAGGTGCTGCCGGTCCTTCAGCAACCTCTGTGCAGTCTCCCAATCCTGGCGGTGGCTGTCGTACTTGACGTGGGTACGTTGTGGCTGTAGGACCGGCAGCTGCGACGAGTCGTACCAGCGGTCACGGAGCAGCGGTCCATGGCGGTGTTAATGGGCTCCAAGCAGCTGGCACGGGTACAGGGCGACGACGCGCAGGGCCACGTCACGGAGGCCATGTTCTCTCTGCCAGATTGATGGGGTTAGGAATTGTGGGTGCGCCAGCTACCGTCCCTACGCTGGACGCAGCGGAGGGGGTAGCGCCTGAGAAGCAGTGCCTTCACGGCCTGATTGTGCGGTACTGGCAGGCGGCGTATGACGGCCAACGCGATGTGACAGGTCGTGCCGGCCTGATGGTGAGCCGTACTGGCCCCGTGCATGAGGGTCGGACAGGGATGCTTCACCCGCCTGCCCCGGGCCGCCGCATACAACAGTGAGGTGTCATGGGTCGTCCCAACCAGGGTAATAAGGCCCAAACCCCTGTAGGGTATTCCCATGACACCGGGGTCTCTACTGGCGGCCCGGCTACGGCAGTATTTGGAGTGGTTGCTCGGGATACACCGGGGGTGCACGGAGTTGTCTGGGGGTTACGGCGTCGCGGCGCCCCCTGGGAGTGTTACACGGGGCTGCGGGGACGGCCTGCAGGCCCCGGGAGCGGCGACGAGGCGAAGATGTGTGCGTAGAAGGGTATGGCAGTGGGGTCGTCAGGGGGACAGTATGGCGGCCGTCGTGGAGACGGCGTGGCAGCCTGGGAGGAGCGCTCACGGGGGGCACGTGGAGTTCCAGGTGAAGGAGTACTGGAGTCTTGGGGGTAAACGCGGCGGTACTGGGATCCGTATGGTGGGGGTACGCGGCCGTACTGGGGAACCGTACAGTGGGGGAGCAGCGGGGAAGTTCCAGATGACGGTGTACTGGCATCGTGGGGTATACGCGGCGGTACTGGGGACCGTATGGTGGGGGTACGCGGCGGTACTGGAGGGCCGTACAGTTGGGGCACTACGGGGTTGCATGGCGGTACTGGGGTGTCCCCCTGACCCCTCTAACAACTCAGGGGGAGCGCGGGGGCATCCCCTGGCCCCGTTAACAAACTAGAGGCACCGTGCCTGCGGGCATGTACATAGTCTAACCTCTGACCATGGCCTTGTGGTTGCGGTGGTGCGTGTCGTGGCGGCTCGCAGGTGGCGTCGGCGTGGCAACAGCGGTACTGCGTGGCGTCGTAGCGAAGAGTATGCGGTCGCCACACCACTGAAACGGCTTACCCCTGGGGGGCGCCAGTCCGGTCAGCTAGAGGCGAGGGGGGAAGATGAGCGGCATGCTGAGTGGTCCGGGGGGTGGCGCGCGGGCCAATGCTTTAAGTAGGCTCGCCACGTCGTCAGTGGGGGCCGAACCTGCGGCCTGGCCGCTGCTGTCGCGGAAGAGGCGCAACCACGGGAGCTGGCCAATCAGTGCAGGTAAGGGTCAAGGGTAGGCGCCGGGGCAAAGTATGTGGGCCAGATGAGGTGCACCTGGTTACCACAGCCCGGAGCGAGCCTCTGGTGGGTACCCCTACAGGGGGTCGATAACTGAGCTACGGCACCTACCAGCCCGAATCCCAGCCAGCGATATTCACGGGTTGCGCCACTCCCGTCACGTAGCGGCCGGCGTCCCCCCCTGAAGACCCTCAAGTTATATTATATGTGGGCAAGTGGATGCCTCGAAGCTGATTGGGTGCTGGCCCCTGACATGGAGTGCCGGCATGGTATATATCAGGGGTGTGGGAGCAGCTCAGGGTCACGGGGACGTGGAATTGGTACCGTGTTTCTGTACTATACTAGGGGGATGGTGCGGTGGGTCGGTGGCGTACATTGTGGAGACATGGGGGCGATGAAAGCTGAGGGCCAGGCTAGGCTGGAGCCTCCCAGAAATCCTGGCAATGCACATACGGGCTTTTGCGTGCTGGCAGTGGGGTACGTGGAATCAGGGGTGGTAGGCAATTTCGAGAACGCAGACGGCAATGGATTCCAGGGGGTCATGGGTGATGGATGTCTCCACGGTGGCGGGGGTACGCAAACGACGGAGGGTCAGCTCTCGCTTCGCCGCATGCGTGCTCCATTGTTCCTTGGTTGCTGCTTTGCGACGGACAGAGAAGCCCTTGCTTACTACTTGTTGCGATGCTGCTGCGTTGCTTTGCCTTGCCCCCATACCCCCGGCGAACAAACGGGCCAGCGCCCGTCGCCGTTGCTAATGCTAACGCCATGCAGTTGCCACTGCCCCCAAAGCCTGGTTGACCGGTATCCCCGGTCCTCTGGGTCCTCCGTCATGCTGTGGGCCACCTCAGGCAGCCCTGGGACCCAGGGGATCGAGCGAGGCAGGAACCACCTGTCGGCGCGAGATGCCTGGTAACTCCAGTAGGCGGCATGATAAGTGGTTATGACTATGACTATGACTATATATATAGATATATATATATACCCAGACTCCTTGTCTTCGGGGTGCGGCGTGAGGGTGTGTTTTGGTGATCGAGAGAGAGAGTGTGTGTGTGTGTGTGAGAAAGGGAGAGACAACCAGACACACAAACACACAAACAAAGAGAAAGCGAGAGAGAGAGAGAGAGAAACAAAGAGAGAGAGAGAGAGAGAGAGACAGACAGGGAAATAAACAAAGAGAGAGATAGGGGGTCGGGCGGGAGGGGACACACACAAATTAACACAGAGAGAGAGAGAGAGAGAGAGAGAGAGAGAAAGAGAGAGAGAGAGAGAGAGAGAGGGAGAGAAGAGAGAGAGGAGAGAAAAATGAGGAGAGAGAAAGGCGAAAGACAAACCGAGAGAGAAAAAGAGAGAGACAAACACACACAGAGAGAGAAGGAGATTCAGAGAGACCGTAGGGTAATGAGCTTCGCACATCCCCCACGCTGAAGTGCAAGAACCTCCGATTGTGGCTCCGCGTGCCATCAATCGCGATCACCACCAAAACCTTTCCACAATGCCATTATGGTGCCCGAGTGGCCCACATTACCTGCGTATCAAAGGGAAAATGCACAGCGTGTACCTCATGGGGGTTTTCCGAGCGACGCAGTGCACTTCGGGCACCCCCCACACCTCCAATTTTTGTTTTAACGACGTTTTGCACCCCCGTACTTGCGCACGTCTCAAAGCTGAGTTCTGTGACCCCGGGCATAATTAACGCACGCCTCTGCAAAAGCACTGTTGTTATCGGTGTGCAACAGACAGACATTGTGAAACCATACTGGAGCTGGCGCAGGGAAAGTTGTTGGCGCCGCATGTCCCACAATGCAGCCTGCGCACAAAGTGCGGGCCCGGCATGAGGTTCGGCAGCTGCTGCATGACATATCAATTCAAGCGTGTGCATCTTGTTTGCTGTGTGCTGTCCACGATGTGACCCAACCTGCACCTGCAGAGCTTAATTGCGCAGCGTCAATGTCCTGAAGGGGGACAATGACCATGTGCGTCAAGTGGGCGTACGCGCGGGACCAGTGGTGCATGCTGTGAAGTAGCTCGTATCCTGCCCAATCCTCCGTATTGGTGTCCTCTGGCCGGGTATACAGAACCGTCCCTAAGGTGTCGCTGTCGATCAGGAAGAACCACTGCTCGTAGATGGTGTTGTACAAGGCGTTCTGGAGCGGCAAAGGAAACCGAGTGATCGCTTCCCACTGCGTTTGCAGTCGCACCCCCGTATAACCAGCACCATGGACAGGTCACTCCTCCAACGTCTGCCGATCCGGGTTGACAGTGTTCTGCAGTTGCTCATGGATCTCCGGGGGGAGGAGAACATGCATGAGGTGGTAGCCAGCAACATCGTAGTTGTTCCAACTTTGGTTTGGAGCGGCCGGAACCTCCATGGACAGTTCAGGTGGGTTGTTGGTGATTGCTGGACCAGTGGAACCCATCGGAACGTACACCCGGCTGGCCGTTGTTTCCCACTTTGTGGCATGGGTCACATCCGGCACAATGTGCTCCAGCTGCGCTGCCGCAACTGCAACCATGGGCCCCTGGCGGACCCACTCTTGGTCTTTGCAGCCCTTATACCTGAGCGGCACATGTGCCGTTGTGGGTTTGGTGACTTTCGCCTTCCGCTGCAATTAGCTGCAGAGCGGCCTATCCACCGCGTCAGTGTCCGATTGATTTTTTGAAATGTCGTGTGTGGCCCAGCATTCGGTCTGCGGGCCGTTGCCACAGCCAATAGAGACGAGGCGGTGGATCATATCGGAATCCGCCCGACACATCCTGATGACAACCGCAACCACCTTTGAACCCAACAGCCTGTGGGTTGTGTGAGGAACCGTTGTGAGCAACCCTGGGGTGAGAGGCAAACGGACACATGTGGCATCGTACATCACTGCTAAATGCACCACACCGTCCTTCTCCGAAGCCGTCAACAGGTTTTCAATCCGCACGGACAGTTGTGGCCACTGGTTCAGATCCCCATCTTCCAACTTCACAACCTCCTTAGTAAATCCTTCTTGGGTCACCTCCAACAGGGGCTCCGCAAGCACCTCCATGGTGCGGACCACACCCGCCGGCCCCTCCGGCACAACCGGCCCAGCCTCATTGTCGTCATCGGACGATGAGTCGTTGGCGCACGCGGGGGGAAGGTTGATTTTGGCCTGCTTTCTCCCCCTTTTGTGCTGCCTTCTTTGGCTTCCCCTTCTTCTGGGGCATTCAGAAGACTATAAAAAGGAAGGAGAACAGCAAAAAGCGCATTTTGACGTGCGCTATTCCTCGTTTTGATGTGCGCTAAAACTAGTTTTGTCTTAAGCTGCATTGCACTACAGTACAAGCTAAAACTGGTTTTGACGCGCGCTAAAACTAGTTTTGACGTGCGACAAACGAAGGCAAACGGAGCAAACACGGCACAAGACAAAAGTCGACGGGGACCGAGGTTTGACGTAAGGGGACCCAACCTGTTACCGGAAGAAGCATGGATTTAGCCTCATTTTACATCAATCTGACATGGTTTTGTCCTACCACCACGCAAACACATGGAGGGACATGGCAAACACCGTTTAACCAAGTTTGACCTCAATTTACCGCGTTTTACCGCGTTTTAGCGAAACTTCACTTTACCCATTTGTCTTCGTAGTTACATCAGAAAGTGTATATACATATATACATACACACATATACATATACATACACACACACACACACACACACACACACACACACACATATATATATATATATATATTACTACACCCCTCTCCCCTTAAATTTAGCTAACAAGCAACAACAACAAGCAACAACAAGCACGTCACCATTTCCTTTTGGCCATTGCACCTTCTCAACGCCTCAGGCTTGACTTCGCCTTCACCATCCTGAAGCCTAGGTGGTGCTCTTGCCAAATCCCGGTTCGGGGCCAAGAAATCACCGGTGGCGGCCCAGGGCGGTGGTGCCAAGGCGGGAGGTGCCCTGTCAAATCTGCACAGTTTTGGGCCAAAAACAGCCATTTTTCGCCGGAAACAGCCCTAGTAAGGGCTCAAAACAGCCAAACGAAGTCAAACAGCTGCTACAATCCACATGAGGCCTCACTTTCATGCGATTAAGGGACCCTTGGTGCCCTCTAACTCCACGATATGTGCGAGAAACGGCCCAAAAAGGCGCCGAAAAGCCCCAAAAACTGCGCAATGTGCACCAGCACCCTGAAACATAGAACGGGCCGTATCTTGGGCTACGTGGCTCAAAAACAAATTCCGAGGGCACCTGGTCCACCCGCAATCCCCCGGTCCTTATGGTTTTCAAGCCTCAGAATCGCCCAACGAGACAAGTAGATCACCGTGCCAGTGGTCACTTGGTGCAGCCGGACGGCCGGCCAACCCACGCACAGTGAGGGCCAGCGGTGGGTCCACGAGGGTCCCCGGGGCGAAAAAAATCATTTTTTCCAAAGTTGTTCCTAGACCAATTGGGATGCTCAAACAAGTGTTTTTGGGCCATTTTGAGCCCGTGGTGGCGTGTTTTGGGCCATGGAAAATCCCAAAATGCCTTGAAAATGGGCCGTTTTGGGACCAACAATGGGTCAAAAATGGGTCAAAAACGCGTTTTTCCAAAAATGATGCTGGACCATTTATGATGCTCAAACAAGTGGTTTTTTTTTTAAAAAAAACTGCCCTTGGCTGAATTACCCTCTATGGTTCAGGAAGAAGCCTCAAGACCTCAATTCACACCCACAGGTAGCAATACAAGCCAACAAGAAGCAATGCAATGCGATCACAGTAAATTCACACATTGTCTCTTTGAGCCAAGCCGAGCAACATCCACACTCAACTATAGGCCCCATTGTGCATGTCCTAAGGATGGTACACCACACAGCGCAACCCTCTCGTTGGTCCAGCGTGGTGCATGGTTTGAAATCCAAACTACCCTTCATTCCCGGCCTCAAGCTCTTTGCTATTCTTCGCCCTCTGCCCAACATTAAGCGCTTGTTCAGGCGCTGGGCCTTGCGCGCGCTCCAGCAGCCCATTGCGTCATGACGCGCGTGCCTTCTCCTGTGGCTATATGTTCTGGCGCTATTTGTCGATTTGTCTATTTCTTGGGCCTGCCGGATTGATTTTTGTTTGTTTTCAGCTGATGACGGCTTAATTTAAGCCGAAACGCGTACTGTTGGGGACGCCGCTTATCCAGGATTCTGTGATCGCATTGCATTGCTTCTTGTGGGCTTGTATTGCTACCTGTGGGTGTGAATTGAGGTCTTGAGGCCTCTTCCTGAACCATAGAGGGTATTTCAGCCAAAGGCATTTATTTTTCAAAAGTTCGTCAATACCGCCACATATCTCTACCTATCACCGAATTATGGGATGTGACTCCGTGGCAAAGAGTTCACCTCAAGGTCCGCGCTGGGACCTTAGCGGCCTCCCTAAGGGGTTGAAGAAACCTATCATGGATCATCTTGTTTGTCACCGCAACCATCTATTGAAGGAGAGCGCTCGGAAGAAGTTACGATGGAGATTGTCCAATGACTTTACGCCCCGCACCACTCATTTTAGAGATGGAAAAGCTCTTGTTAAAACCGTCATCGAAGAAGATAAGCAAAAAGAGATATTCACCCGAGAAATGGAGAAGAAACTAGAATATCTGGGCAAGGACATCACTTCGGTTCAAAGCAAGTTGGATAAATCTCTAACTACATTACGCTCCGCTATTACTTCCCATTATGATGGTGTTCAATCCATGCTCAACTCTTTGGTGAATGACCCCAATCATGTTCTAATGGATGACGATGATGACATTGACATTTCCGGTGATAATGAGACGAGTCGTGATCGGTGTCTCTTGTGCATTGCTCGTGCTAAACACAAAACTCCCCGTGAATCCAATGAAGCTTATTCCAAATGGGTTGCTCACCAAGAACATAAGAAGGTTGCCAAAACCACTCGGGTGAACAATGATCAACTCGGAGAACAAATTTCAAAAGTTGTTGACTCGACCTATGACCCCTCTAAAGCCGATTCTTGTACCAAGCGTGAGGAATTATTGCGTGTCCATGAGCAAGTCTCTCTTCTCACAAAAGCGGTTTCTAAATTGATTGTGGACTCTTCGAAATCCAAGGGCAAGGCCACGAACAAACCCACAAAAAATGGACCGCGGCGGAGAGGGCGTTCTGTCTCCGCCGCTCGCAAAAATCCTCGCTCTCACACTCCAAACAATGGAACCAAGAATCACGATCGTGCACGCTCGGGAAGTTTGCCAAAAACAACACCCCAAGCCAAAGCCGAAGGAAAACGCAAGCGCCGCACATCGGGCAAGAATGGACCGTCAAGGAAAAGAGGAAGGAGCGCAAGCGCCAATGGCGGCGATCCAAAAGATTGAATGAGTGCCTTGGCTCACGCCTTCGTGGACATGAGCCGGATTTTGAGATCCCTACGCTCCAAGGAGACGTTCATCTCGTGCCCCCACCTTCCATTCTCGTTGATGTGTTAAAATATGGTGGTAAATATGTCCCCTTCCCAACTTTGCACCCTTTTGTTGCACGTAGCTCCAAAATGCTACGTAAAGAAGTTGATGAATTGGAACGGGTTCTAATTTGGTCCACACACTTTGTTTCCAAGAAAACACAAGACACATCGAAGCGTCCTAGCCTTTTGGAATTCCCATACAAAAAATTGTTTGCTTCTACTCGGTCACGCCCCTCATACACAATCAAACAATCATTGGGATGCAAATTCCTTCTGATTCAAAATTCCCTTAATGAATTCTGTGACAAGATGCGCATCGCCATGTCCCATTGCCTCCAATGTGATCCCATTTATCGTGGCTTCCATGTTCCCTGCTCCCGTTTAGAGAATTACTTAGAGCACAACCTTGTTGTGGAAGCGGATAAGGATAGCTCACTTGTTTTGATGTCCCGAGCGTTGTATTTGCGCGAAGCGCAAATGAACATGGATTCGGAGTTTAACAATGCGCCTGTTTACCAATTCCTTGGTCCTCCTTCTTCTTTGACCGATTGGGTTGACAAAGGACACGCGTGGCAGCGCAAGGTAGCCTCATGGCTCCTACACTTTTATCCCGATCATCTGAGAGAGTTCTTATGCACGTTCATGGACTCATATTCCAAACCGGTGATGCCTAAGTTCCGTCTTCTTGTGAAAACACACAAGAGTGCCTCCGTTGATGCAAAGGGTGGTTTCTCCTCTAGGCTACTCGTTGGCCTCTTCCGTTGGGCGATTACCCCGAGCTCCATCCTCCTTGGTGTTGCTGGTTTAATTCTTTTGAAAAATGACCGCCAACTCCACCCCATGGCGTCGCCAATCATCGACTCGTATGACCTGCTGTCTAGATTACGTAAGCACTTCTCTACCAACACACATGATGATTGGAAGTGCTCCCCGATTGATTTTTCTGCCATGTATACTAGAGTCACGTGGGAACACACCTTACACACCTACAATTATTGGAAGAATGTCTTCTACAATTGTGATCGCTCCACCCTTCACATCTCTAAGGTCGAGTTAGCTTTCTTGGATTTTGTTTTCACCTCCATTAATCAGTTCGCCATGCACGAATTGGGTTGTGACCTCCCTTACTTCGAGTTACAGTGCCCTGCCCCCACCATTGGTCTCGCTTTACTGCATTTTGTATATATGCACACCGTATTCCTGAGTCCGGGTCTGGGTGTCTATCGCCAGGCCCAAGGGTGGCCAATGGGCACGAACGCAGCGCCTCCATGGGCGCAGCTGAATTTAACAAGTTACGAACATGCGGGTCGCCTACCGAGTGATTGTTTGCTCTTCCGTTTCTTAGACGATGGAATTATCCTGCACCGCTCTTCCCACACGGTGGTGAAACAACACCTGGATGTGATCTATCCCCCGAATCTCCCATGGTCTTTCGAGGTGACGGATAGGGTGTCGGATATTCTTTTTTTGGATGTGCACATCGTGGAGCTTTGCCCCCTCAAAACCTCCGTGTATTGGAAGCCCACACATACGTGCTCCTACATCCGGTGGGATGCGAATGTGCCTAGTCACATTAGAATCGCGTGGGTGAGGGGGGAGTTCATTCACTATATTAGAATTTGCTCTTCTTGCTCTTTTTACAGATTGTGTTGCCAACGACTTATCCGAGCCTTGTTGTTTCTCAATTACCCCAAACACGTTATCCAGGCACAAGCTATTGATTGGGATGATAGGCATAAATACACTACACTCCGCCGTGACTCTGCTGCTAGTGGTGGTGGGAGGGATGCAGCAAATTAACACATTGTCTCTTTGAGCCAAGCCGAGCAACATCCACACTCAACTATAGGCCCCATTGTGCATGTCCTAAGGGTGGTACACCACACAGCGCAACCCTCTCGTTGGCCCAGCGTGGTGCATGGTTTGAAATCCAAACTACCCTTCATTCCCGGCCTCAAGCTCTTTGCTATTCTTCGCCCTCTGCCTAACATTAAGCGCTTCCTCAGGCGCTGGGCCTTGCGCGCGCTCCAGCAGCCCATTGGGTCATGACGCGCGTGCCTTCTCCTGTGGCTATATGTTTTGGCGCTATTTGTCAATTTGTATATTTTTTGGGCCTGCCGGAGTGATTTTTGTTTGTTTTCAGCTGATGAGGGCTTAATTTAAGCCGAAACGCGTACTGTTGGGGACGCCGCTTATCCAGGATTCTGGGATCGCATTGCATTGCTTCTTGTGGGCTTGTATTGCTACCTGTGGGTGTGAACTGAGGTCTTGAGGCTTCTTCCTGAACCATAGAGGGTGTTTCAGCCAAAGGCATTTATTTTTCAAAAATCTGAGAACATTTTGAGCCCGTGGCGACAGGTTTTGGCCCATGGAATATCCCAAAATGCTTGGGACGAAAAAATGGGTCAAAAATTGGTCAAAAAGGCGTTTTTCCAAAAGTGATCCCGGACCATTTGGGATGCTCAAACAGTGTATTTTTAGCCCGTTTTGAGCCCGTTCTCATGGGGTTTAGCGCCTTCCACCGCATGTATGCACCATCTTGTGCCCTTCCCACGTACCTTACGACCGTGTGGTGGAGCCACCTAGAGTTGGGAGAGGGGTGTAGATTGGAGGATATATATATATATATGTATATATATATATGTATATATATGTATATATGTATATGTATATATAGTCATAGTCATAGTCATAACCACTTATCATGCCGTCTACTGGAGTTACCAGGCATCTCGCGCCGACAGGTGGTTCCTGCCTCGCTCGATCCCGTGGGTCCCAGGGCTGCCTGAGGTGGCCAACAGCATGACATGTATATATGTATATATATATGTATATATGTATATATATATGTGTGCTGGTGCTTGGTCTCTTTGTCAAACAGCAGGCACAGGAGGGCATGCGTAGGTCCAAAGAAGACAAGAAGCCCCAGGCCTTTCTGTGCAAACAAGGGTGTGAACGTGGCAACATCAGCTGGCTGCAGTGGTGGGATTCACTGTTACCAACCCTGTTGGTCACCGGACATTCACACACACACTGGCTTTTATTGCTCTGATGGAGTGCCTACATCGTTCAACCATCATTGACCGTGGGCTGTGAGGAGGACATAGCTGTTTGGACCCCTGCAGGTGCAGGGCCCAGCAAATCCAGAGAGTAGGCTTTGCGGTACAGCAGTTTTTCCACCAACACACTGAGTAGCGCTTGGTTAGGAATGTTCGTGCAATGATGCTAACATTATGCGCATAACTGGTCCCGGTTGCTGGCAGCTGGTAGTGGGCCGCCTTTTTCAGGAGATTCGGGACAAGTGAGAGGAGCATGCTGGGGCCTGTCAGCGGGGTGTGATCTAATGAAATTTAACAGTTTGTCCATGGCAACAATTTCTGTGGATTGTGGCTGGCCGGTGGCAAACTTCCGAAAGAATGTCAAAGCCCGTCCCTGGTGTCGTAGGGTTTGGCGGAAGGGGTGTGTGTGGTGCTGAATCACCTCACGCAGCTTGATTCTTGCGCTGGTGTCATGGTCCAGCCATTTGTGTTTGGGCAACAAGCGGGTAATGGGTGCACGTATTTTCAGTGGTTGCGGTGTTCCAAAAACGGGGTAAAGAAAGGGACGTCCCTGGGACTCATACGGTCTGCACCAACTGCTCTGTGATGTGCAGGGCACTGCCGGGTGTGCACATGCTGACCACGCACAGGTGGCCGCGTTCCCTGTCCACGGCCGGCCTGTGTTAAGCGGGTTCGTCTGGCTGGCGCACGAGGCGGCTTGAAAGCATGCCGCAGGTCTCTCATGGACAGGATCGGGGAGAAGCCCAGTGTTAGTAACCGGGGCCAAGCTGCACGTGACGGTAGGGTCGACATGACTCTCTTTTGCTGGCCCATGATGTGCGCTGAGATTCTATTTTTCAAGCGCAGGGAAGGCTTATACTTCAGGTGGTAGGAGAAACCTGTCGTTTGGTCATCGTGAGGGAGGGGAGACAAACCAGTGGTGCGGGACACGTCAGACGGTCTACCCAGGACACAGAGCGACATAGAGTCAATGAGGCTCCACGCAGTTGTCACCTGTGCATTGTGTTGTGATGAAAACCTGTATAACTCGCGGTACCGGCCCACTTGGAAAATTGTGTCGTGGTGCAGCTTGTGCCAGAAATGGTGGCAGGCGAACAGGGGTACTTGCGTCGCCTTATCCATGGGAGACATCACCAGAAAATCAGGTAAACGTTTACGCTGGTTTTCGACATACGGTTCGTAACTTCGCTTGTCGGCGGCTGGAATTTTTCCGAAATAATTGGACTGGCAGCACGTTTGGAGGGCAAAAACGAGGTCTACGGCGGTGTCTTGGCGGGTATCAGAGAGGTTCAGGAAGATATTATCCAGTGCAGTGTTCTCGTGATTTTTAAGTGTTTTCTAGGATGGAGGTCTGGGCCTTTTCATATTCTTTGAGAACACCGCCGGGTTTAGCTTCTTGTGAAAGTGGCGCAAGAACGATGGGTCACAGAAAACCATGTGACCATGATGGAAGTGAAAGCCAGGAGTCCCCTTCCACTGTTAAAACGGTCACGGCGCATCAGGGTGGGACAGCTGGCGTGTGGGCATCTTTCTGAGTGAAGAGCGCATAAGCAAATTGCCAACCGACCGGGAGCGGGGGACAATAATGCGGATGCATGATTTTACGTAGGCCTTCAGGGTCGGCGGCCATGTACCATGCTTGTCAATTACACTATGCAATTGCTTTCGAATGGTAAACTGCTCAGACTCAGAAAGTAGGGGAAAACGTACCGGTATGGTATACCGTATGAAAGCCTTGTGGTGTATCATAAAGTGGTTGGCGATGCCGGTATACACAATGCGGTGCTGCCCAGCTGGCAGGAGTTTTGCAGTGGCCGGAAAAAAGGACAACAAGAGTTCCGGGGAGTACTCTCAGGGGGATGGGGGCCTGTCCTTGTTGATGACACCAAACGCCACATCTAGCAAATTGCCGCCCACTGAGGCCATCTCATTTTTCCAGATTTTACGGTCCGTTAGAAAAAGCCATTTGCGTGAGGTGACAGACGGCATCTCCTGGTTAAAAGTTCACGAGACACCCAGCGTGGTCATCCATTCCTTTTCTGCCTGGTCCGCGCGCTGGCGCTCGACCCACTTGAGGGGGGTGACCACAAAACCTTCAGGCCCTAGCCTCAAGACCCATCGGTATGCATTGGACGGCACACAGAGCTTGCAGCGTTGGATGCGTAAAAAATCGACCCCGAGCCTAATGTGCTGGGAGCCTCGGGTTCCCACTGACCGTTGGTTCATGCGGGCCCCAATTTGCCCGATATAAATCTTCGTGTTTTTTGCTGTCCAGAGCGCGTACATCCATGTGCCTTTGGTGGTCGTGGACGCCTGAGTTCGGCGAAGGGCGTGCCGTTCTCGCACATTGAGCTGTGGCGCAAAGCGGAGGTGGTCGTTGACGCGGTCCCATGATGCAAACACGCGGTCCCATTTGATTTTTGAGACCATGGCACGTCGTTTGGCACACCAATAGGGAGCTAGCAGATTACGTCTGTCACAGACACATTCGTCTCAGATTGACTGGAAGTGTGGGCTGCCGGCCGGGGCCAGCTCAAATGTTGTTGTGGGTGCGTTGACCATTGCCTCACCTTTCCCCACAAGGTAGCACAGGTTGTGGATGGTATCGATGGCGGCAGGCAGGCTTGCTTCGGGAGTACCAACCCACCACAGACTATATGGGCCCGCTGGGTAGCCGGAATCGCTCAGGAAAATTTTCTTAGCCCTGAGACCGGTGGTCAATTGCTGAAAACGAGAATGACCGAGGTCTGGGAATAGGAATTCCCATTCAGTTGCAGGGTTGCGGCCTGCTAGAAAATATAGTAAATGGCCAAAGAGGGGTGTACGGTCAAGTGACAACAGCAGATCGCAGAGAAGGCGCTTGCGCTGTGTGTGGGATGAGACACGTTGCGCGCTGTTTGTAAACACAGGGCATATGATAGATGGTTGTGCGCTTGCATCGAATCCACGGTACCACCAGTTGTCCAGAAAAGGGGGCAGCGGAGAGACTCCGGTGTTATCAGACGCTGCCCCCAATGATCGAGCCAGAGTTCGGGCCCACATCTTGGGTAGTAGACCTATGGCGCCAAGCTGCAATTGGGTAACCCACATTGATATTTCAGCAATGACCCAGCGTGCGAACTGAAAAATCTGTGCAGCTGTGACAGAGCACCACATAGAGACTCCGGTGTACTGGGACACCCAAACAATCCACCACATAGTTAGTGTGGGTGAGTTGATGACGCCCAGGCGGTACCGGGATAGGATGTCCCGCGACCACAGGATGGGGAAAGCAGCGGGTGATCCCGAGCAGTTGCCTTTGACCGTGGGAGAGGAGTGGGATGGAAGGTGGTACATGGGGGAATTAGTTTCGGTTGCATGGGAGGAGTGTCGCAGGAACCGGGCAGATTCGCTATACCAGGCACTTACCTTTTCCAGCTGAAAATTGATGCAGTTGTCTGGTACCTGAACCGACGGGTCACAAAATGGGCAGGCTGGGCCAGTTAAGGGCAAACCGAGGAAAATGCGATACAGCTTCCCAGCCGCACTACGCAGTCCAGAGCCTCCAGGGGAGGTGGACCGTGT
Source organism: Eutreptiella sp. 'Long Island Sound 2002' (assembly GCA_964036045.1). NCBI lineage: Eukaryota > Euglenozoa > Euglenophyceae > Eutreptiales > Eutreptiaceae > Eutreptiella > Eutreptiella sp. 'Long Island Sound 2002'. The sequence continues at coordinate 95,473,879 of OZ038380.1, read as the reverse complement.
AGACAAAACTTCCACACATCGGATAGGCCTCGGATAAGGTCAGTGATTTGTGTGGATGCGTGATGGATTTGCCTTGCGCAGTCCAGCGACCCTTGGTGAAACAGTCTTTCCAGTTTACCGCAGGGTTCACACTCTGTATGGCAATTAGTTTACACTAAGCAGGTCGGACAGTGCTGACATTGCACACCCAGCGCGGGTCTCGTCACGGAACAGCCACTGACGTTCGTGGACAGTGCAAGCGGTATCGTCCATGGCATCCTCGGACAAGTCAGCAGGGAGGAGGTAGACGAATTCACAGTCGATCAGTTGGACCACGGATTTCTTGTAGGTGTATTTGGACTCCGCCGGGGAGTAGGAGACCACGAAAATGGTGTCGCTTTCTTTGGTTGCCCGCAGAGCATGCGTGTGACACCGCCTGGCATGGATATCCAGGGTGCCGGGGACGTGGTCTGGGCCAGCGCGTGCAGCAGGTTTTGCCCCTCAAAGCTCAGCAACGCGTCGCTTAGCGTCAGCAGCCTGGCGTTGGAGCTGTGGGATGTCGTCATGGGGGTTCTGGGGGGCAGGGTCGGGGATGTCGCGGAAGAGTTCTCGCAAGACGTCATCACTCTCGCCTGATTCGCCACATTTTGCAGTGGGTGAGCGGGTGTTGTCGTTGCCAGGGGTACTGTTGCATCATTTCCGCTTATCCCGGGCCACGGGCCTATCGGTGACGTCAACGAACTCAGTCGTGTTTGCGCCAGTAGGGGTCCTGTGGCGTCCAGCAGCATTCGTCGCGGTTCTGCTGGACCCGGTACCACTCGAAGGGGGCTGAGGTTGGTTGTCTTGAGTCGCCTGGGCCATGAACTCTTGAAAGCGCTGGAACATTTCGGCAGTGTTAGGCATGGGGCTGCCCGCATTAGCCGTGGGTGCATGTCCCATTCGCGACCCGGTCCTGAGGCTGGAAACGGTGGCGGTGCTCCACAATTCGGTGTCGCTGCGCATCCCCCAGATAGTTGGGCCATGACATTCACAGGGCCTGCATAGCTCTGTCCCTTGCTTCGGTGATTGAAACCAACGGCCAGGGGGTCGAGACCGGCGGCCATATCTTATTCGTTGATGCGGGCCCTGTTTTTTTCGCGCTAATACCGTGCTTGTTCGGTGACAATGATATGGCTGAACACCGTGTCCTCGTGTTGGGCCAGATGAGGGCAGCTCTGCCATCCATGGGAGCCCCCACAACCAAGACAGATAATCTGGTCCGGTGATCCACCCTTTCAACTTTTGCCTTGATGGGAGTCCATTCCGCCTCCTTGAAGTGCGCGCCGTTGGTTTTGAATAGCAAGTGCCGAGCCCCCGGCTTGGAGATTCGCAAAATTGAGGGCAGCACGAGCGTGTCGAGTAGTCGGGGGCGAAGCAGAGGGGAAAGGCTTAGCAGCGCCATGATTGTTCGGGCAGGCGCCGGATTGAATCCACAGTTGAAGAGCATTGAACATTTCCGCATATGAGTTGGTACCGGCCGGTTCGGGAGATTGGCTAGGGTTGTTTGTGGGTGTGGTGGACGCGGACGCGCTTGAATCGGTAGGAGACGCTTTCTGGGCTTTGAAGAATTGGAAAAATTGGTTCCCCAGTTTAGTCAGTTGGGTTCTGGCTGTCGTTGGGGAGTACACATGTGTGTTAGAGCTTGTGGATGGCGGATTTGGCAACTGGTTCGTCTGTGTAGTTGGCGGGCTCGGACTCGGATGGGATTGTCCCAAAGCGTGGCCCTGGGTTGTAGAGCCGGGAGCCTGAGCAGCAACCCACTGGCTGAAAAGATTGTTGAGTCCGGCGAAGTTCGGATTCTTGTTTTTCATGGTGGAGGCAAATAGAAACCAAGTGTCTTTCTTACGCCTGGCAGTACGATAGTAAAACACAGCACTGCAAAATACTTCCTCGCACGTCGACTGGTGCTTGGTCACTTTGTCAAATAGCAGGCACAAGAGGGCATGCACAAATCCAAAGAAGACACGAAGCTTTAGGCCTTTCTGTGCAAAGAAGGGTGTGAACGTGGCAACATCAGCTGGCTGCAGTGGTGGAATTCACCGTTACTAACCTTGTTGGTCACCGGACATCCACACACACACTGGCTTTTATTGCTCTGATGGAGTGCCTATATTGTTGAACCATCATTGACCGTGGGTTGTGAGGAGGACATAGCCGTTTGGACCCCTGCAGGTGCAGGGCCCAGCAAATCCAGAGAGTAGGCTTTGCGGTACAGGCAGGCTTTCCACCAACACGCTGGGTAGCGCTTGGTTAGGAACGTTCGTGCAGTGATGCTAACATTATGCGCAAAACTGGTCCCGGTCGCTGGCAGCCAGTAGTGGGCCGCCTTTTTCAGGAAATTCGGGACAAGTGAGCGGAGCATGTGTGGCGTGTTGGGGCTGAACACGTCCAGTAGTCTGGCTGGAGAGGGAGGTGATGACATACCTGCATACCCCTGAAAGACCGGTCGTTTCATTGACACCCTCCGGGTCCCATCAGGTATATTCATATATATATATATATATATATATAGATATATATACATCCTCCAATCTACACCCCTCTTTCCAACTCTAGGTGGCTCCACCATACGGCTCTAGGGTACGAGGAAAAGGGAAGAATTGGTGCATATACGTGGCGGAAGGGGCTAAACTCGATTAAAACGGGCTCAATATAAGCTAATTTCATTTGTTTGGGCACCCCCAATGGTCGACGGTCACTTTTGGAAAAACACTATTTTGACCCATTTTCCACCCATTTTTGGTCCCACAACGGCGCATTCTCAAGGCATTTTGAGATTTTCCATGGGCCGCAACGCGTTACCATGGGCTCAATTCGGGACGAAAGCACTTGTTTGATCATCAGAAATCGTTTAGGATCCATTCTGGAAAAATGCGTTTTTGACCCATTTTGGACCCATTTTTGGTCCCAAAACAGCCCATTTTCAAGGCATTTAGCGATGTTCCATGGCCCAAAATGCGTCACCACGAGCTCAAAACGGGCCAAAAACACTTGTTTGAGCATCCAAGTGGTCTAGCAACAACTTTGGAAAAACTGATTCTTTTCGCCCCAGGGACCCTGGTAGACCAACCACTGGTACGGGGGTCTAGGTGGCTCGTTGGGTGATTCTGAGGCTTGGACTCCACAAAACGTCGGGGGTTGTGGCTGGACTAGGTACCCTCGGAATTTGAATTTCAGCCACATAGCCCAAAATACGGCCTGTGCTTGGTTTCGGGGTGTTGGTGCATATTGCGCAGATTTGGGGCTTTTTGGTGCCTTTTTGGGCCGTTTCTCGGACATGTCGTGGAGTTGAAGGGGACTAGGACCTCTTTGACACAGTGAAGTCAAGCCGTACGTGTAGTGTAGCCAGCTTTTGTAATGATACCCTGCTTGTTGATGTCTTTTCTTTGTAATCTCCAAATCCCCTTGTGTTTGCAAAATCCTTCAGATCCCAAATCCTTCACAAGTGCAGCGCGATACAAATCAAGAAACATTTCTCAAAGCTTAATGTCATCCCATCAGTCTGTAGACACACAGAAATGTATAATGTAAAATACCTACAAATGCGCTGCTCCTCGCTTTCTAAATGTCTATCTTATTTTACCTTCAGGCGTGTCTACATGCGCGCACGATCGCATTAGCGATCTTTACACCTAAACCTATTACACTCCCTTCCCAAGCTATTTGCTGGGGGGCACCTCAGCAAATGGCTGACTCAGAAAAAATAGACACTCAGATCTTTACACCAGGGGGGGAGGGGGAGGAGGGGCTGAGCTGTTGAATGCCCCGCACAGGGTGTCAAACAAAAAACGGTCTAACACACACCCGAAAAAAAAGAGTCGCTGAAGTGTGCTACAGAATTTCACTGCAGCCCTACATACCAGTCAGGATAGGCATAGGTGTTGAGGGGGGGGCATGTGACACAGCATACTGACCTGCCTACAAACAGAACAGGTGTCTGCAGCAATGGCTAAGCAGGCGCTACAGTGCCCTGAGCGGATTGGGGGGGGAGGGGTGGGCTGTCAGAAAATCTTTAACAATTTTCGCGATTGCCTGCCCGTAAAAAGGTTAGACTATGTACAGACATTAATATCCTGCCTGCCCTGCAGTACCAACGGCGTGGACAGGGTTGTGTTTTTTTTGCTCTGCCCAATTCACTTCAAGTGCAAACCTGCAGTAATATACAGAAAGTCCACTTAACCTGTATTAACCTGAATGCATTCTGTTGATGCTCCTGCACCGAATTCAGACCCTTGAGCGCTTCGTCCACGTGATGCCCATTCGCTGTTACTGCAGTGCAAAGGCAAAAGGAGAAAAATGCATATAATATAAAAGACGTTTCCAATCTTCAGTCATACCTGATAATATTCACCAAACCAAAATTTCTGATTCCCACTTCACTCGCAACCTGAACAGCAAGCACTGAGGTTAGAAACTACACACTACACAACAACAACTATGCTAATGCACATGACATATAAAAACGTGCATGAAGACGAGGTGAGCCTAACCTGCAAAATGTTTATCACCTGTTATGAAGCCAAACGCGTAACTGTATTTGTTGTATCTGTAAGAAAAACTGAGCAGGCTGACGCAGAACTCACCGACACTCTGCCTTGACATGCCCTGGACACGCACAAATGCACACGCTTACAAAAAAAGCAACTGAAGTAACATAACACACTCACACAGACGTAAGAAAATGTGCCACCGTGTAAAATATGAAAAAGTAAGAGAAAAAGAAAAAATTACCGAAACACAAAAGGCGAAAACGAAAACACTGAGGTAAACACACACAGCGTCATAAGAGATGTTATACAAAAGCGGGCATACAATCCGTGCTCACCGACCCACTACAACAATATCCCAAAGACCAGGCTCCCTGAGTCCCACATCAAGGCCAGGGGGCGGAGCGAAACACATGCACCACCCCGAGCTGAAGAATCACCCTAAAAGTACTGACCAACCTCAAGGATGGGTGCCCAAGGAATGAATCACTCAAACCCATAGAAAAAAATGCAATGCGCACCAAAAAAACAATCGCTGCATCACGCAGCGCGGGCGGGGTACCTCACGCACCACTCAGCGCATCACGCGCACACCCTAGGGTTTGGGGGTTTGGAGCCTCACGCTCCTTAAACAGTAGGGGGTTTACCGTACATCTAATCATCGCCCATGATGGGCAGCAGTTGCTGCAGGCAGCAGACAGAAAAATACCACCCATACAGAATTGTAAAGATAGAAACCTGAAACACCTACCAACTCACCATGGAAGGTCGCACCCTTAAGTATAAAAAATATGAAGTGAAATCCAAAGATGAAATATGGGTCGTGTCTTTACCCAAAGGGGGCAGGCAGACAACCAGTCGAAAATACATAAAAAATGATGGACAAAGGAAATGCAACAGAAAGACAACCCAAAGGGGAACACTGATTATAGCACGCACACCAAGCAGGCACGCAACGAGCAACACACCACGAGTGTGTGCTCTGTTGCTCACTACACCGTCATCAATAAGCTGACCCTTCGTCACAAAACTGATTTCACTTCTTTTTAAGAATTTTTTAACTGATTCCACTTCCTTCTAACTTGCCACCTTGGACATAAATTATTATTGTATAAGTGTTCCCGACAGCCAAATTGCGCATTAGCACAGCCGGGGAGGCACCTCTTGGCACCCCATCTTTTTTCACTGCTTTCACTGATTCCACTTCTTTTTCAGAACCTTTTTCACTGATTTCACTTCCTTCTAACTTGCCACCTTGGACATAAATCATTATCGTATAAGTGTTCCCGAAAGCCAAAATGCGCATTAGCACAACCAGGACGGCACCTCCGGGCACCCCATCTTTTTTAACTGCTTGCACTGATTCCACTTCTTTTTCACAGCTTTTTCACTGATTTCACTTAATGCCTTTATCCTTCCAACTTGCAATAATTATTTACCCATACCATTCTCAATGCGTTTTTGTCCTTTCTGGGAGCACCCCAGTACCCAAACCTCTGGATGGAAGCTGACTTCACTTACCAAAACCAAGCATAAGTTATTTTTGCGCAAAAATCCACGTAGTTTGGTTCAATGCACGACACCAAGGCACATCTAAGCCAGGAAACGAAGTTGAATTGCAATCGTCCCTTACCCATACCATTCTCAATGCGTCTTTGACCTTTCGGGGAGCACCCTAGTACCCAAACATCTACACGGAAGCTGATTTCACTTACCAAAACCAAGCATAAGTGTTTTTTGCGCAAAAAGGTGTTGCAACGTTTTTTTGACCTTTCGTACAATGTTCCAACTGGTGTAGTAGGTGCAACTCACTTTCAAAAGGCTCCAAACTAGCTTCTTGGTTGGTGGAATTGAGTTTGCATCTACTTTCATGTTCGTGAAATGCTGAATGGTACTTCCACATAAGGCTCGCAAGCACAATGTATCGATTGGTTCCCAAGGCGGATCCTGGCTTTGTGACTCAGTGATTTCCATTCGGACCTTGGTTATTTACATCGGTCCACACTGGCGATTGCTCAGGCACACTGCTGGTTGCTCAGGCACACTGGTGATTGCCCAGGCACACTGGTGATTGCTCAGGCACACGGCGATTGCTCAGGCACACCGGTGGTAGACGGAAGCTGATTGCACTTACAAAAGCCCAAGCACAATGTATCGATTGGTTCCCAACGCGGATCCTGGCTTTGTGACTCAGTGATTTTCATTTGGACCTTGGTTGTTTACATCGGTCCACACTGGCGATTGCTCAGGCACACTGCTGGTTGCCCAGGCACACTGGTAGGTGCCCAGGCACACTGGTGATTGCTCAGGCACACTGGCGATTGCTCAGGCACACTGATGGTAGACGGAAGCTGTTTGGTCTAAATTCACATCTGCCAACAAGCAAAAGCACATGCACACAGAAAGCGATAAGTAGCGTCTGTATGCGACTCTGGGGCGTGATGTCGCATCAGGCAGCCTGTGCCATAGATACTGTCCAGGGTGGGTGGGTGGGCCATCGACATACAAAATATAAAAGACAACTGAGCGGACAATCAGTGCAGACACATATACACTCAATCCTGCACAGACCAAACTTGGGTTTGCTTATGGCAAACCTCATTTTGGTCTAAATTCACATCTGCCAACAAGCAAAAGCACATGCACACAGAAAACGATAAGTAGCGTCGGTATGCGAATCTTTGGCGCAAACACTCCCCTACACCGACATGATAGCAGGCTGAATCTGCCCTGAAAGAAAAAAATATATATATACCGGCTGCGCGCCTTGATCGGCCGCGCCGTGCAACACACGCACCCCGCGCAACACACGCCTACGCCGTGACACCCCCCCTCGCAGTCTCACTGCTTCAATTATAGCACTCTTGCCGATGTAACCGGATGCCGTAACTTCTGATGGCCCCGACAGCCCCCTCACCCGGTTCGGCCAAAGGCTGACCGTTGTGTTTGGTTGCTGCACCGTGTGAGGGCACGTCAGAAGGCAGGGGCACGACGCCCGGGCACACTTAGCCACTTTCGGCCCGCAGCACGCTTGTCGCGTCAGCTACAAAATTCTGGGGCATCACGCATCATACGCCCGGGCACCTGCCGCGCGTACCAGTCCTCCGCAATGGCTACCGCAGCGCGGTACAGCCTCTTCCGACCCACAGCACCCTCCGGACACCGCACCCCTGCACCTGGTCGCGCAACCACAGGCGGTGCCTGCAACAACTCAGGCCGCGGCATGCAGAAGTACCAAGCCTCCCACAGGACCGGCAGCCACTGCCGGATGAGTTCTAAGGCCGCATCCGGGTCCTGACCCACATAAACTGTCCCATGCTGATTACACGCCAGCTAACCCGTGTACGACAGCCCCAACGCGTGTCCTGCACTACCCGCCAACAGACCCGGACACCAGCCAGTCAACACCACCAGCCTGCACCGTGGCAAATGCCACCACTGGTCCGGGACCCATTGCCGCACGCCCCGCAGGTCAAACGGCCCTGCGTCCCAGAGGGGCAACATTATATCATACACCGCCTGGCGCATCGCACCCGCCAGGAAGTGCTGCCGCGGCGCTCTCCACGCGTGGGTCGCTTCCGCCCCGTATCTCCATCGCAGTGCCGCACGCACCGCTCCTGGGGCCACCGCCAGCCCAACTCCCGTGAAGCTGACGGAGGCCGCGGGCCGCGAGGCTCCCACGCTGATGAAGTACTCAAACGCCCCCACCAGGAGCGCTGTCAGGTCCAGGGCGCCAGGGGAAGAGCATGCAAACCGCGTACAAGACGCACGTGGCGTCCACGATCTTTCCCCAGCGCTGTGCACCGCTCACCGCTGCCGTGAGCTCCCGCGCCCATCTCTGCAGCACCGGCAGCGGGTGGGCGCGTGCAATGCCCCGCTGCCAGTCCTCCTCCCAACGCCACCAATCACGCTGGCGCCTGCGCCGGCCCATATGCGCTGGCACCGGCGGCGGCAAATGGTGGAAGCACGGCAGCACCACAGGCCTTGGCATGAGTTAAAAGAAAAAAGCCTACGCACCGCAAACGCAACACATGCGAGGTTACCTCACCGCCATTCGCACCGTCTCCCTACCATGCAGACACTCGCATGCTCAGAGCTATCGGGCGCCGTGCTCCCCGCTGGTCCCTGTCTGCACCCTCACCCGGCTCGGCCAAAGGTTGTGTTTGTTTGTAGCACCGGGCAAGGGCGCGTCGGAGGACACCAGCACGACGTCCAGCTACTTGCAGCCAACGGCACAAGGACCAAACGCAGGGCGTTACGGCGCATCAGGCAGGCTTCCGGACCTTCATGCCCACATGACTCTGCAGCTGCTTTATCACCGGTAGCTCCAACGTCCATACATGCTCGACTAACACCGTGGGGCCGCCCATAGCCAACCTCAGCCGACGTGTGGCCTCCTCTTGTGCTGCGGCATAGTCCCCCCTCCACCCCGACTGGATACGGCTGAAAGGATCCGCCGGGTTGCATTCCTCTGGGATCCAGCACAGATACCACGGCCTACGCAGCCGCGTGCACGCGTATACCAGCCGTTGCAAAATTCTCTTCTGCACTCGCAACCCCACACTCGCTTTTCCTGCCGCAAAACTTTGCAGTACCGAAAAGTTATCTCCAACCAGACCTACTCTGTCCCACTCCAATGCGGACACGACATACAAAAAATAAAAGACAACTGAGCGGACAATCAGTGCAGACACATATACACTCAATCCTGCACAGACCAAACTTCGGTTTGCTTATGGCAAACCTCATATGTCACTTACAAACACCCAAGCACAATGTATCGATTTGTTCCGAACGCGGATCCTGGCTTTGTGACTCCGTGATTTTCATTCGGACCTTGGTTATTTACATCGGTCCACACTGGCGATTGCTCAGGCACACTGCTGATTGCTCAGGCACACTGGTAATTCCCCAGGCACACTGGTGATTGCTCAGGCACACTGGCGATTGCTCAGGCACACTGGTAGTAGACGGAAGCTGATTTCACTTACAAAAACCCAAGCACAAGGTATCGATTGGTTCCCAACGCGGATGCTGGCTTTGTGACTCAGTGATTTTCATTCGGACCTTGGTTTTTTTCATCGGTCCACACTGGTGCAATACAACTGGAAACACGTTTCAGTCCAAGGAACCACCAATGGTAATGAAAACAAAGGACAATCACAACAAGCCGCACCACTCTGAGCATCTGAGCATCTGGTTCTCTCAATCAGTTCAACATCGCACAAAGTGCAGAATGAACACAGAGCTCAGGCATCTGCACTTCCAGAAATCAAACACAGGCGTAAAAAACAGCATGCAAATACAGTGCATGCAAATACATACAAAATATCAGAAGGGCACCTGCCTGGAGAGGAATGTCAGAGTTCCCAGGCAGAATTGAGCTGCTGACATCCGACTCTACATCAAAGGGGGCCCAGAGTTCCCAGGCTGCAATTTTTGGCGCAGCAGCCTTTCCTCTTTACTCCTTCCATCTGCCAAGGCGAAAGAAATCCAGGGCAGCGTGGGTATAGCCGTCCACTTACTGCACCTAGACAAGTACATATAGACCTACTAGAAGGACAAAAAGAAAACCCAACAGCGGGCGGGCCAGCACACAGGGCGGCTCTGACTGGTACAAAGGAGGCAGTGCCCCAGGGTGCTCCTACCTCCATTGTAAAAAAAAAATGCCGGGCAGTCACATGGGGGGGGGGGGGATCAGAGGGTGGGGGAAGCCACACACACAAAAGTTCACATGTGACCCCCTCGGGTTCTCCAAAACTGAAGGTGACTATCTATCAACAACACCATCGCTCAATGAAATCATTAAATTAATCAAAACTCAAAACTCCTGACGCTGGACTTCATTGCGTCTGCATCTGCATCTACTCACAGACTACTGCAGAGATTTTGATATGCATACTCATGTCCAGCGAGAAGATCCTGCCTGCCGCCGCCGCCATCTTGTACACGTCCCTCTCTGATGACGGACCTGCTTGCGCTTGCACTGCCACCTTTGAGGCCACTTGTTCTTAGTACACCCAGGCCATATCCTTCAAGGTGGATCCCGGTCCCAGCGCCGCGCTCCACATCTCCACCGCGCCGTCTACCAGGCTACTTTCCCGCAATGGCGTTCTCGTAAGACCTCCGAACTCGCTTTCCCCCGGGCATCCCACCGGATGCTCAAGTACTCTTCCTTCTCTGGTACACGGCGCACTCGGTATCGCGGAGCCACCTCGTCCTGCCGGCGTGGCTGCTGCACCACGAACTCTTTCGTCACTCCCGTCCTGGTTGGCATTGCCAAGGTTGTCCCAGTCCGAAGATGATGATCATTGTCATCGACTGCTTGGTGCTTCTGACGAGTCTCTCCCGCTCCGAGGGATAGGGCCTAAGGACAAAGCAGTTGACAACTACTCGCGGACTACAGCAGAGTTCTTGAGATGCATACTCATGTCTGGCGAAAAGGGGCATCAGCAAGCAACCATTTTGGATGGTTCAGGCCTACGGCTCGGCCACCCCTGTCCCCTGTAGGCGACCAGACGGGTTGGCATTGGCAAGGTTGTGAAAGTCCGAAGCTCATTACTGTGTGCCAACCCACCCAGATTTTTTGCAAACCCCAAACCCATGAATGCTATTGCACATTCACCCACCCAACTACCACAGGCAAAATGCCTCACCAAAGGCAAAATGCCTTGACCAGGCGCCGACCCAAAATCCTCCACAATGGCCTACCCTACGTGGAAGCCACCCAGCCTAAAATTCTCACAGACCCACCCTAGGGTAGGACACACACTAAAAAAGATCTGGCCCGTGGCAGCACACATACTGGGCACTCTCATCCTTTTACCAGGGTCTGGTTGGTGGCTGCATGAGGGCGATCTGGAGCGGTGTCGCTTCCCTGCTCCCTTTGGTGGCGCCTCCTCCACCTTCAGTTTTTTTTTCTTTCGTTTATGCTGCTTCCCCTGGACATGCCACCTCCACGACGTGGGGTTCTCGGAGACCTCGACGTCGCAGAGGCAGCAGTGGGGATGGTTTGGGTCTTTTTCAAAATATTTGTAGTCTGGACACGATGCGGTGATCAGGCTTGCCATTTTTGAGAGAAAATAGAAACCTCTAACCAGACAAACACCAAGACGAGGGCAGAAACATTCCAAAGGGCATGATATGATGGGGCAGAATAGATGAACCGATGTTGAACACTCTCTCCACACCGCAACTCAGCAGCGCATCTACCTCATGGGGCTTGCTTGTGGGGCTCATGTGCAACCATTGGTAATATTCCCAGAAGTACTTCGTCTTTTAAAGCGTGAAAATGACATAGGTTGGGATGCACGGCGACCTATGTCGACCGAGGGGGGTGGAACGCATGCACCAGCCTCAAAAAAGAGTTACAGAGCACACACCAATATATTGGTTCAGTAGGTGCATGATCTCCTTTGTGGCCAGATTGGGGAACTGTGAGCCCCCCTCAGGGCGACCAGTACCGGCCTTCTTCGGTTTCTTGGCCTTGCGGGAAAGAGGGCATCCGAATTGAGCCACGAAATGGAAGCTGACGCGGTGGAAGTGCAGACCGTCTTAAAAGCCCGTCTTTGCCAACTGGATGAAGTTGCTGGCAGTCAAGGGCATCCAGTCCAGGTAGATCTGAACCGTGAAGGATCTGGCAGAAGTCTAAAAGGCTGCCGTAGGATTGGAAGGGGGCGGCAGTGCATCACCCATCGCAGGGGAGAAAGACTAGGCAGATGAAATGACGCGACGGGGTCATACTATCTGCTGCAAAGGGTCTGTGTTCCTCGGACCAAGGCGTCAGTTCTGCCGTTTAAGCGCAGGGTTTGTGCTGCAAACTCTGGAGACTTGGTGCCCGAGGCTCTAACGCATTCACCACAATCAAACAGGCTGCAGCTGCCGCTCAGCCCTGTGCATCGGCGCCTGGTGTAAATAGCCCACCCCCCCCTTGCGCAAGCATGCTGAAAGTCGGCAAAAGGACGGTAACACGGGCTTATGTGCTTAGACAAGGCAGTGCTTGCGCGCGACGCGCGGTACCAAAAGAACGTATGTCTTCGGAAAACTGCCCATACCTCACCCTAATCACAATTGTCGCAACAGGGCACTACAACACAATGTGCAGGCAAATTTCAGCGAGTTCTGGAGGTCCTCACTGTTCATCAGGGCCATCAAGAGCTGTCGAATAGAAGCCCTTTCCCACCTTGCGCGTCATCTTGAACAATTGCACATGCTTCCCCTATTGGGGCAGCCCTTGGGGCAGGTATGGCTTCGGGTTTTGGAATGGGTTTAGGCTTCCAATTCCTTGGGACAAAACTGTCATCAACAATATCTTTGGTGAGTAAAGCTTGGTATGAGCAGGAGGAACTACCACAAGCATGATCAAGCCCACCTTTCCCTCTACAAGCAAACCAGAATCGCATAATGTTAACTTTCCTGACCATAAAAACCGTGGTCAGAAAACTCAATCAAAACGACGGTAACACGGGCTCATGTGCTTGGACATGGCAGTGCTTGCGCAAGGGTGGGGGGTATCTGCGTATGCTACAGAGTGGACAGCCAAATTTCAGATGAAAACGAATTCTGCCACTCCGCATTTTCAACGGACACGGAAAGTGGACGTTGAGGGTTGGAGCCAATTTTTGAGATCCCTCTAGGAAGGTTCGCTGCTGGGCCGAAACTGATAGTTCTAACGTTGATCCAAAAAAATATCATTTCAATGTAATTGTTTTTCCCCTGCTCATCGTAGGTACCTGGAACATGGCGCGCAGTTTTGTGTTGGGCCGATCATCGGGCGGGTATAATGGCCATTCCAATGAAGATGGCCGCAAACCGGCCAAAAATGTATGACAAAAATGAGTGAATGTGGTAAAACAATTGAACCAAGGAAACGGCTTAATTGGTTTTGTGGCCGGGTTATGTTCCCCCTCCCAGAGTCCGACCAAGCCGGGGGGGGGGGGGCGGAATCACAACATGTCATGTGGTGATGACGGGAGGCTTTGCCCTGTGCATTGCATGCTCTCTGAGGTTACCTGTGCCACCGCACACTCCCCCAGGCCCTTGGATGCAGCTCCTGGTCGGTCTCCTTCAGAAAGTGATGCGGAAGGAAACGGGCATTGGTACTTCCCAGTGCCATATGTCTATTCTGGACAAGAAATATTTGTATAGCCGGAGTCAGGCTCATGAGTGCCTGTTCCATGATGATTCAAAACGAGCACGAAATTTATTCGATGTGTCGGCATCTACAGTGCACCAGCTGCATTGCTGCCATTGCTTTCGTTTTGGGTAGTGTTGAATTTTACGCTGTAAATGCCAAATGCGTTTGCATCAATTTGCAATTGTTGTCAGCAGGGGGCACAGGGTCAAGCAAAACTGGTGAGTCCCTGCAAATTCATGCATGCTATGCAATACCAAGGAGGTGAATTGGGAATCTTTACCCACACACAACCTACCAAGGCAGCAGTGCAGTGTACCGCAGCGCAGCGCAGTGCAGTTTCCGGTCACATTCTGCTTCGTGTTCCAGCTATGCTTGACAAAAATTGATGGTCCCCCATTGACGCTCCCCCAACTCCCCATCCGACAAATATTGGCGAACGTTATCCCCGTATTCCGTCATACTGGGTCTCAGTTAGCCACAGAGGATCAGACGAAGCGCGTTCGCAGGATCCGCGCCTTCTCCACCTATGCCGTGACGAAACTTGATTAGTTCACACATGGCGCCGTCCTTCAAGCACCCTCTCTGACGAACCTGCAGGTGATCACCAATCGACATTTCCAATGTGTGTCTCGGCTCCCCAAATGGGCTCCATCGGACTCCCAAATGGACTCCCCACAAGTGCAACCAAACTGCAATTCAAAAGAACAACCCAGCATGCAAACACAACAAGCACTAGGGGGCGTTTTCGCACAGCGCGCGCACAGCGCGGGCACAGCGCCAACTATTACGGTGATTATCCGGGTAACAGCCCCGAAAACCACCTACCCGCGGAATCATGCACAACCAATTCAAATCTTGAAAATTCAAACATCTGATGCTTGCCATGGGTCCCAGGGACCTAACTTCTGCCCCCTATATCCCCGTCCACTGCAGCAGCCATTCAATGATGTCCTTTCAATCTTCTGAACTTACCGAACTCCCGGTGGTGGAGAACAGCAAACTTTTCGCACACCGCGCGCACAGCGCGTGGGCAGCGCGTGCACAGCGCACGGTACGCCCCCTTAGCCACGCACAAAAACTTGCAAACCACGTGGGCTCTGACTGAAAGTCACCGGGATGGGACCGGGTTTCATATTCTCCCCAGGGGAGGGCACCCACCAGAAGTCCGGGCGGCACGGGGCCAGTCCTGAGGATAGTGCGTATCACCGCTAGCGCAAGATACACACTTTTTTTGGGGGGTACACACACGATACACACTTCAGATGCCTGGCACGGACATGTGATACATGAAATCCATGAGGGGGGAAACGAGATCTTGGCCATCCCCCACAGGAAACGAAATGGGAAAAGGGTTGGACACACATGTGGAACATAGCACAATTGACATGTGTGCATGCCAGGAATTGAAGTAACGCTCAACCGTCTCAGCAGAGCAGTGCCTCGCCAACTGAGCTACAACTACCAGCTTGTAAATCTGTGCAGCAAAGCGTTCTTAGCTTAAAATGATGTCTAGAAAAGAGCGCAAAAAGCGCACGCCAGAATGAGAAAATGGTGGGACACACATGTGATACACACTCTTGAAAGTTGGGATGCACACATGATACACACACCCAAGAGTTACAGATACACAAATTTCAGTTTTTGAGATACATGTATCTCCAGGACTGCACGGGGCTTCATGGCTGCCTGAGCTGGATAACACGATGCAATGGCAAAAGTTGGGCTGCAGGGGAACTTCAGGCAGGGCACGTTTTGAGGAAAACACGCCCTGCAGAAAAAGCCCTGCAGAAAAAACACAGACACTTTGCCTCGAGAACATCGCGAGTAAAGTACAATATCGCATGTGGTGGTCCGGTAGTTGGCACCACGCTCTGAGAGGCCAGAATCCTGGTAGACACAACACTGCGATTTGAACGTCCGAAATTGACAACAGCACCAACTGGGTACGTGTCAATATTATCGACTCTCATGGCTGAAGGTGAGAAAAACTAAGTTAGTTACGGTAAGCTCATTCTGAGACCATAAGATGCAGCAGGAACTGCCTAGCCCGTAGGCATCCCAGTGTGCTACTGGAGCACAGAAAAGAATGAGGGTTGAAAAGGATTAGCAGATTCCATTTCAAGCGCAATCACAAAGTGCTGCAGGGTCTAGTTTATGTCTTTTGGTTGCAAAGGACACCTCCTCAATGGCCACCTCAAAGGGCATCTCCTCGCGTCCATCGGCGTCATAAACCAGAAACCAAGAGTCAACGTGGAGTACACATGTGCCTGCAGTAGGGCCCCCTTCCAAAGGCCGGCTGGGCAGCCGTTCCCTGGCGCTCCTCTTGTCCTCCACCTGGCCGCGTGAGACCCCTCCAATCAGGGGCGTAGATGGTGATGGCAACTTGGCGAGCTGAGCATCGAACCTACGCTGGGGGGGAAGAGGGTACGGGCTAGCGAACCTACATGGGGGGAGGAAGAGGGTAAGGGCCAACACAGGCAGACTCTCTTCAGAATGAAGGTAGAGTAAGAGGATCAAAGTGCTTGTATGGCCTCTCTTCACGTAGAAACCACAGGCCCAGCACCCGTGCTCCCCACCTTATACAATCCAGTATTCCAGGTGGGCACGTACTGAACGAATATGTTGGTGTGCGCTCTGTAATGCTTTTATGAGGCTGGTGCATGCGTTCCCCCCACTCGGTGGACACCCCAACCCGATTTCCTGAGTGCAGAATGCGTGGGGTATGATGAAATAGGAAAATGTGCAGTCCTGGTCCATATCGACGGGTGCTGAGACCCACCAAGCCATATAATCGATGAGCCTCTAGAGCATAGGAGTCTCTCATTGACACTGCTTCGGGCTTCCAGTACAAAATTTGTTCTCCCAGGAGGTGCATCAGTTTGATATACCTCTGAATCGGATCAGGCAGAGGACATCCATTGTTCAACAGTGGGTGTGCAATGCATATCCTGTCAGGATCCTTACCGAACTTCGGGGAAAATATTTACCAGTTTTTCCCAGAAGCCATTAAGGAACAGTACCCTTTTCGCCTCTTTACAGTCAAACTTGAAATCCCCACGGCATCCTCTTTTGGGTTGTTGAATTGCCTCAGCCTCGGGTTCATAATATTTTTGAGACTTGTCCGACACGTTGAAGACTGAACGGTAGAGAGAGACCAAATTCTGCACATAGTGGTTTGGGAGATTCTTCTTTGCGTATAGATAAAGGGCATGTACAATTGGGTGGGTCAAAACGTTTGCCCATAGGTGCCGTGCGTCACAACCTACGTCATTTTCATGCTTGAAAAGACGAAGTACTTCTGGGACGGGGCTCATTGCAATCCAGTCGGCTAAAGTGCGCAATTCGGTGCCGGCGAAGGTTGGTAGCACGAATTCCTGTTGTTCCTGTTGCTGGGCAAAAAGGGCAGCAGCCATTGCATTGTGGACCGTGAGTCCCCAGAAATGTGTTCAACTGGGCCAAATCTGGGTATGTCTTTAATCGAAGCGGTTTCCCATTTACACCGCGTGTCAGGGCTTTCTCTATGGCAGGCACCATTGTGTGCGTATTGAGAAGACCCTTGAGGTGATGCCCATCACCTGCCCCACATAGCGTGCAATTGCAAGTTGCATGATTTTCTGATGCGGACTTTTGGCCTCGGGTAAACTGGAGACCAAGACGGGGGACTTCAAGTCACGGTCTCCGTAAAGGTTGCAGGCATCCACGAAAAGTAATGGTGAGGGTGAGTAATCACCCTCATGCATGCATTCATCTCTTTCAGCAAGGTACGAATACATGTCCGGTGCCTGAAACGGGCTCATTGCTGCCCCCAGTGGCGTTGTCGTAATGTCACAGCCCTCCAGCACTTCTTTATCCAAGTCACTAACTTTGTTCCGCTAGCAATTAATGCGCTCCCGGGCCTCAATATGTGCGTTTTCTGTGGCTGTTGTGCGAACGCGTGACTTGAGAGTGTTGATAATCTGCTGCCGACTCGCCGGTCCTGCACGCTTCCGATTTTGCACAGGATGATACCTGCATCGCATCTTTGGAGGCTGCTTGGTTGGTGGCGTGGGACGTGGAACCCCACATTTATCAGCAAGACCTTGCTTTAATTGTTTGTGTGCCTGCTCAAAACGCAGTTTCCGCATGCGTTTGCCCGACGGTGTCAATGCATCATAGCTCTTTTTGGGCCGGCCAGCTGTCATCATAAAAAAAATAATAAGACGAATTGAGAAAAACCCTCTGATATGGGCCTTCATGAAAGCTAGAAGGAATGTAACAGCAATTTTGCATAAACATGTTGAAAATTGAAAGCGTGTACTACCAGCGAGTCATCAGCACAAACAGACACCCTCTTGTCGGTCATTCGAACAAAAGCCGAGGAGATTGCACCGGTAGAGCATGTACATCCACAATCGGATGAACTCCTTGCGGGGATGCAGCAATCAACCCGTTTGAGGCACTGGACATGTATTTGTACCTTGCTCAACGGGATGAATGCATGCATGAGGGTGATTACTCACCCTCACTGATACCAGCCTGATAAAAAAATTACAGAGCGTACACCAATATATTGGTTCAGTAGGTGCCCACCTGGAATAATAAATTGTATAACGTGGGGAGCACAGAAGTGCAAAAAAATTGTAAGTTTGTGCAATTTTGTCTTGCGGTAAATGCTTGTAGAAAAAAAAAGTGTCTTTTTTTTGCAATGAACGCGATTACAAAAAAATTGTAAGTCGTGAGGATGGTAGGGGTGGCTTGAGGGGGGGGGGTCCACACAGCATTACTATTTCAGTGAACCCGTCATCGCAAGCAGCGCGTTGCACTTCATGGAGTACAACATAGGGCTCATCATAGGATCTGCTGTCCGCTGCCTCTTTGAAGGCGGGCTGTCATGCCACTCGCTTGTTGTGAAAGCCCCTGGTGAAGAATTGCTGAAGTGGGATCTCGGATGGTTTTGCCAGCCTGTGCCAAGGTAAATGCAAGCAGAGCTGCTGGTCCATCCGCCAAGCTGACAGACGAGGTAAAATGTCACGGCCATTGCTGAGATATTGCACAAGCGACTCAGGAAGCATACCATAGTCCACAGGTAAGGTTGGCCTAATGCCATCCCTGTTGCACGCCACGCTCCTGAAGCAGCACGGTTGTGGAATCCCTCTTGAACGGCTGCAGTCTGAGGACAGTAAAGGGCGCTAATGGTGCATGCAAGCTATTGGTCGAAAGGAATATCCATTCGAAAAGCTAACCAACATGTACAAGTGTCAGGACACTCGAAAAATGCGGACAGAATGCGGAAAATGCCCCAAAAAATGCGATTGAAAATGCGGTTTGGTTAGAATGGTGTTTGCCCCTCAAAACCCCTATGTTTCGTCTCGTCTTGCACAATTGGGCGCTCAAAGCATGGACGGTTTGATGGAACAACTTAGTGCAGTAGTTCAACTCAATAATATCACGGACTAGGCTCAAAACAGCTAGGGGCAGAAGCTGCAGCTGCTTGGTCAGGCCAGACGGCTGAATATCCGTGCCGCATCAGGTGCTCCCCCATTGACCCAAACCACCGGGCTCCCTGGGGGGGAGGGGGGGATACCCCAACATACATACCTCAAAATGATCCCCATGACACGCTGTTCATTTTGAATATACACAACTAGGAGAAAAAACGTTCAAGGGAAATTTGCCCATCAACTCAGGCTCCCATCAGCGAAGGTCCAACCCGGAGGTCGGGTCGGGGTCAATGTCCTTTTCTGTGGTTTTCATCCATTTTTGAATTCTCCACAAATTCTGAATATTTTGAGCATAGACACAGAGGGTCAAACAAAAAAATTTTCCCCTGCCATCTGCCAAAAAAAAACTCCGGCAACAACTGACTACAAGACAATGCCACCAGAATGTTTCCTCTTGAACATTACACTAAGGGACCTGCCCAAAAAATGTGAAAAAAAATGCGGAAAACGCGGAAAAATGCAAATCGCATATCCCCCCCCCCCTGAAAGAGCCTCACCATGCAGACCCTGTGTTGTTGCTCGCCTAGATCCGAAGCTGAACAAAACATACAAATATCAGAGCCCTGCAACCAAACATACCATTGTCCGAAGGAGATGATGGCCTTCTATCACGTTCCGGTGGACAGCTGCCGCTTTGCGCTGCTGCCGCAAGGGATAGTGATCTTCGGCCCAAAGACCAACTCTCGATGGATGGTGACCTGTGCCTACTGTTGCGCTGTTTGTCTTCTGGTCGAAGCTTCCGGGGAGGGCTCCTGTCTTGGCTAGTTTCGCTGCTTTCAACGCTGTGGTGTCTTCTTAGATTCAGCCTTGGGCTTTCCTTGCTGCTTGTTCTGCTGCTGACACTTGGACTACGCTGTCTTCGCTTCCGTGCTCCCTGTGGTGACGCCTTCTTTGGTTTTGGTTTTTGTGCCAGCTTTGCTGGTGGCTTCGCCTTCTTTGGTTGTGGTGTAGGTTCCCCCTTTTCGAACCGCACTGGATGGCGCTGACGTTGTGGATGCCGTGAAGGGTTCTGAGGTCGTGGATTTTGTGGATGGGGTAGATGGCGGTGGTACTTTGACAGGCCGACATGCCTCGACGCTCTGGTCACACGAGGTGTGGCTGAACAGCATTGCGACTGCAAATAGACCCGTGGATTTAGAGTATTGGCAAATGTACGGCACTGACAACTGACTCAAGAGGATATCTCCAAACAAAAATGAAGTCTGCACGTGGTCCCCGCCCGCGAACCAGAAGCTGCGGCTGATTGGCATCACAGCAATCACTTCTTCATCCTGCATGACATCAACGGTGAACTTAAAACTGTCTTCTTCACAGATGTTGACGTCTTTGCGCTGGCAACGTTGGAATTGCAGTGGGAGAAGCATACGGTGCTGAAAACTGCCCAGTTTGGGACCCTGGGCAGGAATGCAGGCTTCCACAGCCTGTGATACGCAGAGAAGGCACAGGGCATCGCCCACCACTTCCAAAATCCAAATGTGCCGGCAACAATGCCATAAGAATGCACAAACCTGGAATGTCTCTGGGTCACTCCACTCCTTGGCGATGAACACCAAAGATCTCACCCCGTTGTGTGCTGCTGCGTGCCATGGGGAATCGCCTGGAAGGGTGGTGAAAATTCGCCGTAATATGTTGCCAAGCTCCCGAGGGGTAGCACCAGTACACTTTTTGAAGCCCCCTCGCCAGGACGTATGGAAGGATCACAGTTCCTTGGGACTTGGGACTTGTTCACTGTCTGAGGCAGCAATCTGCACACAGATGATGGGTACTAGTACACTTGAGCAGAACAGACAACAGACGCAGGGGGGGGGGGCGTAGCAACGGGCCATACGCCGACTCTCTACCACTTTCCAGCCAATTTCATGGTTGGGGGAGGAGAAGGGGGGGGGGGCTGGGTTTGGGGGGGTCTGGGGCCGGCTGAAGGGGAGGGGGGCACCCGGACCCCAACATATACGGCTTAAAATGACCCCCTCATTGCGGTAGACATTTTTGCAGTATGTATGTTGGGAAAAACAAATTGCAACAGGGGGGGGAGGCATGGTAGGTCACTTCCTGGCCAGGGTCGAAATCAGAATTGGCTGCCTCAACCTTGCCTTATCGGGGGCCCAAAGGTGGGCGGAGATGCTACATCACCCCAGCATCCATTATTGGGTTCTCCTCAAAAAACTGAGTATTTTGAGTATAGATACATGGGGTGAAAACTCATTTTTTCACCCTCTACTTATTTAAGAAAAATTTACTTCGGGCGCCTTCGGCGCCCATTGTCCGGCACGTTCCAGCCAATTTTCAGGGAGGGGGGGGGGGGAGGAGGGGAGTCGGCGTAAAGGGTCCCCTGCAGGCGAACCCCCCGTGAACAGACGGCTCTTGCGTGCATAAGCTGGGGCAATCCCCACCTAAGACTTTGCATCTCATCTGCACCCAAAAGCAAGAGGCACAATTTACCTGTGCCAAGTGCATGGTTGTCTCATCCCAAACGGACCCATGAGCGTTTGGATCATCTTTGGGGTCCCGTCCATATGGATGTTTACGTTGGTACCCTGGTCCACAATTTACCAGGAGCTCCGACCCTTTTATGATTGCCTTTGTAGTTACCAAACCAGAAAGGTGCACAAGACCCCTGAGCAACTGGATGCGCTGGAGACTAGCGTTTGCAAATTTTCCACCATGGTTTGCAAAGCTGGCCCTTCCATAGCCTGGAATAGGCTTACGAATTCCTTCCAGGACAAGAGCCCGCGGGACAAGGGTATAGTGGAACGTAGCATCAGACTCCTTCGATGCCTCCGCAAAAGTCTTCAACGTTCCATACATAAGGGTCCAAAGATGCTTCTCAGGATAATCAGAGGTTGAAAACAGCCCATAGCCCGCTCCTGGTATGTTGGATTTCATGACTACAATTCCATCGCAAAGTGTACTCAGAGCATGCTCAGTTTGGAAATCTTTCAGCCACTTTTCGTAAAGACGCTGCAATGGATGCCTCCCCTATGAGAAAGCATGGGTGCATGAATTCCATGTGCGGACATTGCTGTGGACGGGTACGAGCAGATTGTTTCTTCACTGCTGACAACCGCTGGCCATGGGGTGGAGAGGCAGTCTATTCTCCCTCATCGAGGAAGCAGGAACAGTGGCGAGGCCTCAAAAACCAGAGACGTCAAGAGGGTGCTTGGATGGTTGGCTAACCGCTAGATGGGTGAAACAAAGCAGCATAACTTCGCACCGCAGCACTCAACACACACCTCTTCCAAAGGTCTCACCCATTGACTGTCCTCTGCTGCTTCGGCGCTTTTGCTGAGACTTTCCTTCTCACGGCCGTGTGCTTCCGACTCCACATCCTTAGGATCCACATCCTTAGGATCATCTGCTCTTCTCTGTGCTTGGACCTTTCCATCTGCCTGTAAGCAGATGTTCGGATGAAGTAAATGCAGGAAACTGACTTTAACGACAGTGCTGCCATCATTCTATCATTGCATCATGGTGGTTCCATCAATGCACAAGAATGATGCAAACAGACAAACGAACCTGCTTCTCGGCATTGGTTGTTTCGGCTTCCTCAGCCGCTCTCTTCTGCTTGTCGATCTCCTCTGCTCTCCTCTGTGCTCGGACCTGTTCCTCTCTCTGTAAGCAAATTTTGGGCTGAAGCACATGCAAGAAAACCACTTTCACCACGCCAGAAGACAATGGGGCCATCATTCCATCATTGCTGGTTCATTCGGTGCACAAGAGCGTATCCCGACGCTCAGGGCACACCTGTTCCAACGGTGTCACCCACTGACCAGTTCTCGCGTCCATTAGGGCGGAACCGCTGAGACTTTCCTTCTCCGGGCCGTGTGCTTCCGACTCCACATCCTTAGGATCCACATCCTTAGGATCATCTGCTCTTCTCTGTGCTTGGACCTTTTCATCTGCCTGTAAGCAGATGTTCGGATGAAGTAAATGCAGGAAAATGACTTTAACGACAGTGCTGCCATCATTCTATCATTGCATCATGGTGTTTCCATCAATGCACAACAATGATCCAAACAGACTAACGAACCTGCTTCTCGGCATCGGTTGTTTCGGCTTCCTCAGCTGCTCTCTTCTGCTTGTCGATCTCCTCTGTTCTCCTCTGTGCTCGGACCTGTTCCTCTCTCTGCAAGCAAATTTTCGGCTGAAGCACATGCAAGAAAACCACTTTCACCACGCCAGAAGACGATTGGGCCATCATTCCATCATCGCTGGTTCAATCGGTGCACAGGAGCGCATCCCGACACTCAGCGCACACCTGTTCCAACGGTCCCACCCACTGACCAGTTCTCGCGTCCATTAGGGCGGAACCGCTGAGACTTTCCTTCTCCGGGCCGTGTGCTTCCGACTCCACATCCTTAGCATCCACATCCTTAGGATCCACATCCTTAGGATCATCTGGTCTTCTCTGTGCTTGGACCTTTTCATCTGCCTGTAAGCAGATGTTCGGATGAAGTAAATGCAGGAAAATGACGCTAACGACAGTGGTGCCATCATTCTATCATTGCATCATGGTGGTTCCATCAATGCACAAAAATGATCCAAACAGACAAGCGAACCTGCTTCTCAGCGTTGGCTGTTTCGGCTTCCTCAGCCGGTCTCTTCTGCTCTTTTCTTTGTGCTAGGGCCGTTTCATCCGTCTGCAAATAGATGTTGGTATGAAAAACATGCTAGAAAATGATTTTCACGACACCAATGCAATGGTGCCTCGCTGCACAATCATTGTAGGTTTCATTGATGCACAACAATTTTTCATACGCAAAAAGGATCTTGCCTCCTGGCGCTGGCTGCTTCCTCGGCCGCTCTGTTTTGCTCGTCGAGCTCATCCGCTTTCCTCTGTGCTTGGGCTTGTTCCTCTGCCTACAAGCACATGCTGGAATGAGGCACATGCAAGAAAATGACTTTATCAGGCCTGGTGCCACCATTCTATCATTGCTGGTTCCATCGATGCACAACACGTTGTCAAATAGACAAAAGAACCTGCTTCCCAGGGTTGCCTGTTTCGGCTTCCTCAGCCGCTCTTGTCTGCTCTTTCCTCTGTGCTTGGACCTTTTCCTCTGCCCGTAAGCAGATGTTGGGATCAATCACATGCAGGAAAATGAATTTAACGACAGTGGTGCCGTCATTCTATCATTGCATCATGGTGGTTCCATCAATGCACAAGAATGTTTCAAACAGACAAACGAACCTGCATCCTGGTATTGGCTGTTTCGGCTTCCTCGGCCGCTCTCTTCTGCTCCTCGCGCTCATCGACTTTCCTTTGTGGTTGGGGGTTTTCCTCTGCCTGCAAACAGATGTTGGGATGAAGCACATGCAAGAGAATGACTTTCACGGCACCAAAATGCAATGGTGCCATCATTCTATCATCGTTGGTTCCATCGATACACAAGAATTTTCCCTCCGAAAAATAGAACCTGCTTCCTACAATCGGCTGCTCCAGCTTTCTCGGCTGCGTCGGCCTTCTTGGCGGCTTTGGCTTTCTCGGCTGCTTGGGCGTTCTTGCTGAGAGTTTCCTTCTCCGGGCCGTGCGCTTCTGACTCCGTATCATTAGGATCCACATCCTTAGGATCATCTGCTCTTCTCTGTGCTTGGGCCTTTTCATCTGCCTGTAAGCAGATGTTCGGGTGAAGTAAATGCAGGAAAATGAATTTAACGACAGTGGTGCCATCATTCTATCATTGCATCATGGTGGTTCCATCAATGCACAACAATGATCCAAACAGACAAATGAACCTGCATCCTGGTATTGGCTGTTTCGGCTTCCTCGGCCGCTCTCTTCTGCTCCTCGCGCTCATCGACTTTCCTTTGTGGCTCGGCGTTTTCATCTGCCTGCAAACAGATGTTGGGATGAAGCACATGCAAGAGAATGACTTTCACGGCACCAAAATACAATGGTGCCATCATTCTATCATCGTTGGTTCCATCAATGCACAAGAATTTTCCCTCCGAAAAATAGAACCTGCTTCCTACCGTCGCCTGCTTCAGCTTTCTCGGCTGCGTCAGCCTTCTTGGCGGCTTTGGCTTTCTCGGCTGCTTCGGCGTTCTTGCTGAGAGTTTCCTTCTCACGGCCGTGTGCTTCCGACTCCACATCCTTAGGATCCACATCCTTAGGATCATCTGCTCTTCTCTGTGCTTGGACCTTTCCATCTGCCTGTAAGCAGATGTTCGGATGAAGTAAATGCAGGAAACTGACTCTAACGACAGTGCTGCCATCATTCTATCATTGCATCATGGTGGTTCCATCAATGCACAAGAATGATGCAAACAGACAAACGAACCTGCTTCTCGGCATCGGTTGTTTCGGCTTTCTCAGCCGCTCTCTTCTGCTTGTCGAGCTCCTCTGTTCTCCCCTGTGCTCGGACCTGTTCCTCTCTCTGCAAGCAAATTTTCGGCTGAAGCACATGCAAGAAAACCACTTTCACCACGCCAGAAGACAATTGGGCCATCATTCCATCATCGCTGGTTCAATCGGTGCACAGGAGCGCATCCCGACACTCAGCGCACACCTGTTCCAACGGTCCCACCCACTGACCAGTTCTCGCGTCCATTAGGGCGGAACCGCTGAGACTTTCCTTCTCCGGGCCGTGTGCTTCCGACTCCACATCCTTAGCATCCACATCCTTAGGATCCACATCCTTAGGATCATCTGGTCTTCTCTGTGCTTGGACCTTTTCATCTGCCTGTAAGCAGATGTTCGGATGAAGTAAATGCAGGAAAATGACGCTAAGGACAGTGGTGCCATCATTCTATCATTGCATAATGGTGGTTCCATCAATGCACAAAAATGATCCAAACAGACAAGCGAACCTGCTTCTCAGCGTTGGCTGTTTCGGCTTCCTCAGCCGGTCTCTTCTGCTCTTTTCTTTGTGCTAGGGCCGTTTCATCCGTCTGCAAATAGATGTTGGTATGAAAAACATGCTAGAAAATGATTTTCACGACACCAATGCAATGGTGCCTCGCTGCACAATCATTGTAGGTTCCATTGATGCACAACAGTTTTTCATACGCAAAAAGGATCTTGCCTCCTGGCGCTGGCTGCTTCCTCGGCCGCTCTGTTTTGCTCGTCGAGCTCATCCGCTTTCCTCTGTGCTTGGGCTTGTTCCTCTGCCTACAAGCACATGCTGGGATGAGGCACATGCAAGAAAATGACTTTATCAAGGCCTGGTGCCACCATTCTATCATTGCTGGTTCCATCGATGCACAACCTGTTGTCAAATAGACAAAAGAACCTGCTTCCCAGCGTTGCCTGTTTCGGCTTCCTCAGCCGCTCTTGTCTGCTCTTTCCTCTGTGCTTGGACCTTTTCCTCTGCCCGTAAGCAGATGTTGGGATCAATCACATGCAGGAAAATGAATTTATCGATACACAAGAATTTTCCCTCCGAAAAATAGAACCTGCTTCCTACAATCGGCTGCTCCAGCTTTCTCGGCTGCGTCGGCCTTCTTGGCGGCTTTGGGTTTCTCGGCTGCTTGGGCGTTCTTGCTGAGAGTTTCCTTCTCCGGGCCGTGTGCTTCTGACTCCGTATCCTTAGGATCCACATCCTTAGGATCATCTGCTCTTCTCTGTGCTTGGGCCTTTTCATCTGCCTGTAAGCAGATGTTCGGATGAAGTAAATGCAGGAAAAGGAATTTAACGACAGTGGTGCCATCATTCTATCATTGCATCATGGTGGTTCCATCAATGCACAACAATGATCCAAACAGACAAACGAACCTGCATCCTGGTATTGGCTGTTTCGGCTTCCTCGGCCGCTCTCTTCTGCTCCTCGCGCTCATCGACTTTCCTTTGTGGCTCGGCGTTTTCCTCTGCCTGCAAACAGATGTTGGGATGAAGCACATGCAAGAGAATGACTTTCACGGCACCAAAATACAATGGTGCCATCATTCTATCATCGTTGGTTCCATCAATACACAAGAATTTTCCCTCCGAAAAATAGAACCTGCTTCCTACCGTCGGCTGCTTCAGCTTTCTCGGCTGCGTCGGCCTTCTTGGCGGCTTTGGCTTTCTCGGCTGCTTCGGCGTTCTTGCTGAGAGTTTCCTTCTCACGGCCGTGTGCTTCTGACTCCACATCCTTAGGATCCACATCCTTAGGATCATCTGCTCTTCTCTGTGCTTGGACCTTTCCATCTGCCTGTAAGCAGATGTTCGGATGAAGTAAATGCAGGAAACTGACTCTAACGACATTGCTGCCATCATTCTATCATTGCATCATGGTGGTTCCATCAATGCACAAGAATGATGCAAACAGACAAACAAACCTTCTTCTCGGCATTGGTTGTTTCGGCTTCCTCACCCGCTTCTTCTGCTTGTCGAGCTCTTCGGCTCTCCTCTGTGCTCGGACCTGTTCCTCTCTCTGTAAGCAAATTTTGGGCTGGAGCACATGCAAGAAAACCACTTTCACCACGCCAGAAGACAATGGGGCCATCATTCCATCATTGCTGGTTCATTCGGTGCACAAGAGCGTATCCCGACGCTCAGGGCACACCTGTTCCAACGGTCTCACCCACTGACCAGTTCTCGCGTCCATTAGGGCGGAACCGCTGAGACTTTCCTTCTCCGGGCCGTGTGCTTCCGACTCCACATCCTTAGGATCCACATCCTTAGGATCATCTGCTCTTCTCTGTGCTTGGACCTTTTCATCTGCCTGTAAGCAGATGTTCGGATGAAGTAAATGCAGGAAAATGACTTTAACGACAGTGCTGCCATCATTCTCTCATTGCATCATGGTGTTTCCATCAATGCACAACAATGATCCAAACAGACTAACGAACCTGCTTCTCGGCATCGGTTGTTTCGGCTTCCTCAGCTGCTCTTTTCTGCTTGTCGAGCTCCTCTGTTCTCCTCTGTGCTCGGACCTGTTCCTCTCTCTGCAAGCAAATTTTCGGCTGAAGCACATGCAAGAAAACCACTTCCACCACGCCAGAAGACAATTGGGCCATCATTCCATCATCGCTGGTTCAATCGGTGCACAGGGGCGCATCCCGACACTCAGCGCACACCTGTTCCAACGGTCCCACCCACTGACCAGTTCTCGCGTCCATTAGGGCGGAACCGCTGAGACTTTCCTTCTCCGGGCCGTGTGCTTCCGACTCCACATCCTTAGCATCCACATCCTTAGGATCCACATCCTTAGGATCATCTGGTCTTCTCTGTGCTTGGACCTTTTCATCTGCCTGTAAGCAGATGTTCGGATGAAGTAAATGCAGGAAAATGACGCTAACGACAGTGGTGTCATCATTCTCTCATTGCATCATGGTGGTTTCATCAATGCACAAAAATGATCCAAACAGACAAGCGAACCTGCTTCTCAGCGTTGGCTGTTTCGGCTTCCTCAGCCGGTCTCCTCTGCTCTTTTCTTTGTGCTAGGGCCGTTTCATCCGTCTGCAAATGGATGTTGGTATGAAAAACATGCTAGAAAATGATTTTCACGACACCAATGCAATGGTGCCTCGCTGCACAATCATTGTAGGTTCCATTGATGCACAACAATTTTTCATACGCAAAAAGGATCTTGCCTCCTGGCGCTGGCTGCTTCCTCGGCCGCTCTGTTTTGCTCGTCGAGCTCATCCGCTTTCCTCTGTGCTTGAGCTTGTTCCTCTGCCTACAAGCACATGTTGGGATGAGGCACATGCAAGAAAATGACTTTATCAAGGCCTGGTGCCACCATTCTATCATTGCTGGTTCCATCGATGCACAACACGTTGTCAAATAGACAAAAGAACCTGCTTCCCAGCGTTGCCTGTTTCGGCTTCCTCAGCCGCTCTTGTCTGCTCTTTCCTCTGTGCTTGGACCTTTTCCTCTGCCCGTAAGCAGATGTTGGGATCAATCACATGCAGGAAAATGAATTTAACGACAGTGGTGCCATCATTCTATCATTGCATCATGGTGGTTCCATCAATGCACAAGAATGTTCCAAACAGACAAACGAACCTGCATCCTGGTATTGGCTGTTTCGGCTTCCTCGGCCGCTCTCTTCTGCTCCTCGCGCTCATCGACTTTCCTTTGTGGTTGGGCGTTTTCCTCTGCCTGCAAACAGATGTTGGGATGAAGCACATGCAAGAGAATGACTTTCACGGCACCAAAATGCAATGGTGCCATCATTCTATCATTGTTGGTTCCATCGATACACAAGAATTTTCCCTCCGAAAAATAGAACCTGCTTCCTACCGTCGGCTGCTCCAGCTTTCTCGGCTGCGTCGGCCTTCTTGGCGGCTTTGGCTTTCTCGGCTGCTTGGGCGTTCTTGCTGAGAGTTTCCTTCTCAGGGCCGTGTGCTTCTGACTCCGTATCCTTAGGATCCACATCCTTAGGATCATCTGCTCTTCTCTGTGCTTGGGCCTTTTCATCTGCCTGTAAGCAGATGTTCGGATGAAGTAAATGCAGGAAAATGAATTTAACGACAGTGGTGCCATCATTCTATCATTGCATCATGGTGGTTCCATCAATGCACAACAATGATCCAAACAGACAAAGGAACCTGCATCCTGGTATTGGCTGTTTCGGCTTCCTCGGCCGCTCTCTTCTGCTCCTCGCGCTCATCGACTTTCCTTTGTGGCTCGGCGTTTTCCTCTGCCTGCAAACAGATGTTGGGATGAAGCACATGCAAGAGAATGACTTTCACGGCACCAAAATACAATGGTGCCATCATTCTATCATCGTCGGTTCCATCAATACACAAGAATTTTCCCTCCGAAAAATAGAACCTGCTTCCTACCGTCGGCTGCTTCAGCTTTCTCGGCTGCGTCGGCCTTCTTGGCGGCTTTGGCTTTCTCGGCTGCTTCGGCGTTCTTGCTGAGAGTTATTTTTTCTCCTGGCCGTGTGCTTCTGACTCCGTATCCTTAGGATCCACATCCTTAGGATCATCTGCTCTTCTCTGTGCTTGGGCCTTTTCATCTGCCTGTAAGCAGATGTTCGAATGAAGTAAATGCAGGAAAATGACTTTAACGACAGTGGTGCCATCATTCTATCATTCCATCATGGTGGTTCCATCAATGCACAACAATGATCCAAACAGACAAACGAACCTGCTTCTCGGCGTTGGCTGTTTTGGCTTCCTCAGCCGGTCTCTTCTGCTCTTTCCTCTGTGCTAGGGCCGTTTCATCCATCTGCAAATAGATGTTTGGATGAAGAACATGCTAGAAAATGATTTTCACGACACCAATGCAATGGTGCCTCGCTGCACAATCATTGCAGGTTCCATTGATGCACAAGAACTTTTTCATATGCAAAAAGGATCTTGCCTCCTGGCGCTGGCTGCTTCCTTGGCTGCTCTGTTTTGCTCGTCGAGCTCATCCGCTTTCCTCTGTGCAGGGGCTTGTTCCTCTGCCTACAAGCACATGTTCGGATGAAGCACATGCAAGAAAATGACTTTATCGAGGCCCGGTGCCACCATTCTCTCATTGCTGGTTCCATCGATGCACAACAAGTTTTGAAATAGACAAAAGAACCTGCTTCCAAGCGTTGGCTGCTTCGGCTTCCTCAGCCGCTCCCGTCTGCTCTTTCCTCTGTGCTTGGGCCTTTCCCTCTGCCTGCATGTTGGGATCAATCACACGCAGGAAAATGACTTGCACCATGCCAAAGTACAATGGTGCCATCATTCCATCATCGTTGATTCCATCGCTGCACAAGAATTGACCATACGAACAATAGAACCTGCTTTCTAGCGGTGGCTCCTTCGGCTTCCTGTGAATGGGAGGCGCTCTTCTGCTCATCCACCTCTTCCGCTTTCCTCTCTGCTTCGGTCTGTCCCTCTGCCTGCAAATACATGTTCGGATGTAGCACATGCAAGAAAATCACTTTATCTAGGCCAGAATACAATGGTGCCACCATTCTATCACTGCTTGTTCTGTTCTTGCTTGTTCTTGTTCTGGGGCACCTTCATGTCGTCCCCGAGGGTACGCCCCTCGCACAACATCCAAAAATTGTCGTCGCCACAGCCCCACAGCCTGACAACTGCACAGCGCAGCTGGCATGCTCCTTCGCAGGGAACCTGCACCCAACCCCGCGGGCCTTGTAACCAAACATGGCGGGGGCCGGGGCGCGTGGCCGATCCGCTCGTGGCAGAACCATCACCCCGTCCCCCTGAGCTAAACCCCCTGGTTCGGCCAGAGATTGACCGTTGTGTTTGTTTTGGACACCAGGGGGGGTCGCCCAAAGTTCAAGGGATCCGGCGACCAGATGCCGCGTCGGAATATTCCCCGTCCCCCTCTTGCCTCGGCGTAGGGCTTCACTCAGCGCAATCGATTGCCCGGCTTTTGACCCGCTGCCCGGTTTCCCCCCAACACGCGCTCCTCCGGGCTCGCCCTGTCGAGGCACCAGCCCACGGGGCAATTGGAAAGCATTCCCCATCGACATACAAAATATAAAAGACAACTGAGCGGACAATCAGTGCAGACACATATACACTCAATCTTGCACAGACCAAACTTGGGTTTGCTTATGGCAAACCTCATTTTATCTAGACCACAATACAATGGTGCCACCATTCTATCACTGCTTGTTCTGTCGATGCACAACAAGTTTCCAAACAGACAAACGAACTTGCTTCCCAGCGTTGGCTGTTTCGGCCTTCTCGGAGGCTCTCTTCTGCTCGCTGAACCCTGCCGCTTTGCTGTGTGCTTGGGCCTTTTCTTGTGCCTACAAGCACATATTGGAATGATGCTTCGTCTGCAAACTACATCGCCCTCTCTGAAACCTCGGCTTCGGCTCGTGCACAAAACCAACTAACATTAGCGGTGGAGACTATCCTTCACACGAAGTTGGCATGACAAACCTGCTGACTCTTGGACATTGTCTATATTCCCCCATCATGTGTGGATCCGTTCTTGTTGACATCCTGCAACAACACACAGCAGTACAGACTACCTCCAAATAGCTGACGGTGCGTGTTGCAAGCCGAGACGTGGGCAAGCCCGCCTTCAGTATTGTAGCAGGTCGTACAGATTACGTATTCGGACATTCCTTTGAGTTACCTAACTTGGTTCCAAGTTAAACACATCAAAGCTTGGTGTAAAGGAACGTCGAAGGTTCAAATCTCGGTGAACACAGTTGCCCACGTTGCAGTCTCTTCTTCAATAGGTCAGGAAGTTGGTCTCAACCTTTATATGAGAAGGAGATGCAAAGTCGCTTCTTGATGTCGAGTAGTGTCGTGGAGTTTGCGGACTCCAGCTCCTCGCAGAATTTTCTCACGTCTGCACCCGGCTGTTCGGCTTCTTGTGAGTAGCAAATCAGCCATGACTCCAGCTGGCTGGATGGCCATGAAGGAATTCGGGGGGCACCTATAATGAGTCACAGACTGGTCACTGAAACTTCAGCATCCGCCAATCTACACACCGTCGCCCCGTCTCACAGACATGCCGAGCCGTGCGTGCCCCCCCCCCCCCCTGCGGCATAGCACAGACACCTATGATTTTAAATTGTTAAAGAAGGCGCGCGGCAAACAAAGCAAAACAAGAGCTGATTAATGGATCATAGCGGCAGTACAAGGTGCAAGCGATTGGGCATCCAAACACCAACATGCTGTGCATCTACCTATCGCTTTCGCTCAAGTTTACGCACCTTGCATGTAATCGAATCATTCTGCACTAACACTATGCACATGCACTACATGGTACCACACCAAACCTCCCAAAAATCAAAACATAACGGCACGGCACAGACCAGACGGCACAGACCAGAGAAAATATTTACCTTTTGCTTTCTCCTTTTCCTTGTCCTTCTCGTTGTCCTTTTCTTCATCGGATCTAATGGGCGCATCATATCCCACAAGCACCACGCCGCCCCACAGGGCTGGCAATACCCACGTCGGTGGATACCAACCCTCATGTTCTTCCTGGCCAAACCCAGCGGAAAATATGACTATCGCACCGTTGCGGTTGCAGCTCTTTAGTGTGCCGTAATATGCACATGATACGAGCTGACCTTCTAGGTTGGTTCCTCCCCGCACAACGCGAACCCCCTGTCCTTTTTTCCAAGGGGATGTGCATTTTGCTAGAGTTGCAGTGTCTTGTGGCGCGTTTTTGACCACATCAGTGATGATTATTTGGGAGTTTTCAAGGTCTGTAGTTGAAAATTGCCGTGCCCCAGACCAGGTAGCATCGGTTTGGTACATGGCATGGGGACACCTGTATACATGCAAAGAGACATCCAACATGCATCACACTATGCAATCATTATTTACCCATAACTACCGCTCTAGTAGGCGATTTGGGGCGGTTGGGGTGTGGGGTTTTAGGAGGGCAGAGTGTCTACGCCTTCAACCATAACATGTTTATTCCTAGTTTTCGTTTACTCACTTCTCAACCGAAGAGGAAGTAGGGAGTGGCATGGGTCCTGACATACTCGAGGGCCAAACCATCGGGCAGTGGAGCGGCACGCAACAGCTGGTTAACACTGGTTAGGGGCTGCTCCACATATGCAACACGGAAAGGCACTACGGACCCCTGACCTTGATTTTTGCTTGAATGCACGACACCAAGCCACATCTAAGCAAGGAAACAAAGTTCAATTGCAATCATTATTTATGCATACGATTCTCAATGCGTTTTTAACTTTTCGGGGAGCACACTGGTACGACATCCTTTAGACGGAAGCTGATCTCACTTATGAAAACCAAACAAAAGTGATTTTTGCGCAAAAATCACTTGTGTTTGGTTGAATGCACGACACCAAGGCACATCTAAGCAGGGAGACGAAGTTGAATTGCAATCATTATTTACCCATACCATTCTCAATGCATTTTTGACCTTTCGGGGAGCACCATAGTACCCAAACCTCTAGACGGAAGCTTATCTCACTTACAAAAACCAGGCATGAGTGATTCTTGTGCAAAAATCACCTAGTTTGGTTGAATGCACGACACCAAGGCACATCTAAGCAAGGAAACGAACTTGATTTGCAGTCATTATTTACCCATACCATTCTCAATGCGTTTTTGACCTTTCGGGGAGCACCCTAGTACCCAAACCTCTAGACGGAAGCTGATTTCACTTACCAAAACCAAGCATACGTGATTTTTGCGCAAGAATCCACGTAGTTTGGTTGAATGCACGACACCAAGGCACATCTAAGCAAGGAAACGAAGTTGAATTGCAATCAGTATTCACCCATACAATTCTCAATGCGTTTTTGATATTTTGGGGAGCACTCTAGTACCCAAAACTCTAGACAGAAGCTGATTTCACTTACAAAAACCAAGCATAAGTGATTTTTGCGCAAAAATCCACGTAGTTTGGTTGAATGCACAATACCAAGGCACATCTAAGCAAGGAAACGAACTTGAATTGCAATCATTATTTAACCATACCATTCTGAATGCGTTTTTGATATTTTGGGGAGCACTCTAGTACCCAAACCTCTAGACGGAAGCTGATTTCACTTACAAAAACCAAGCATAAGTGATATTTGCGCAAAAAACCACGTAGTTTGGTTGATTGCACAACACCAAGGCACATCTAAGCAAGGAAACGAAGTTGAATTGCAATCATTATTTACCCATACCATTCTCAATGCGTTTCTGACCTTTCGGGGAGCAGCCTAGTATGAAAAACTTCTAGACGGAAGCTGATTTCACTTACAAAAACCAAGCATAAGTGATTTTTGCGCAAAAATCCACGTAGTTTGGTTGAATGCACGACACCAAGGCACATCTAAGCAAGGAAACGAAGTTCAATTGCAATCATCATTTACCCATACCATTCCCAATGCGTTTTTGACCTTTCGAGGAGCACCCTAGTACCCAAACCTCTAGACGGAAGCTTATTTCACTTACAAAAACGGAACACAAGTGATTTTTGCGCCAAAAACCACGTAGTTTGGTTAAATGCACAACACCAAGGCACATCTAAACAAGGAAACAAAGTTGAATTGCAATCATTATTTACCCATACCATTCTCAATGCGTTTCTGACCTTTCAGGGAGCACCCTAGTACCCAAACCTCTAGACGGAAGCTGATTTCACTTACAAAAACGGAGCATAAGTGATTTTTGCGCAAAAGTCCACATAGTTTGGTTGAATGCACGACACCAAGGCACATGTAAGCAAGGAAACGAAGTTGAATTGCAATCATTATTTACCCATACCATTCTCAATGCGTTTTTGACCTTTCGGGGAGCACTCTAGTACCCAAACCTCTAGACGAAAGCTGATTCCACTTACAAAAACCAAACACAAGTCATTTTTGCGCAAAAATCACATAGTTTGGTTGAATGCACGACACCAAGGCACATCTAAGCAAGGAAACGAAGTTGAATTGCAATCATTATTTACCGGTACCATTCTCAATGCGTTTCTGACCTTTCGGGGAGCAGCCTAGTATGAAAAACTTCTAGACGGAAGCTGATTTCACTTACAAAAACCAAGCATAAGTGATTTTGGCGCAAAAATCCACGTAGTTTGGTTGAATGCACGACACCAAGGCACATCTAAGCAAGGAAACGAAGTTCAATTGCAATCATTATTTACCCATACCATTCTCAATGCGTTTTTGACCTTTCGAGGAGCACCCTAGTACCCAAACCTCTAGACGGAAGCTTATTTCACTTAGGAAAACGGAACACAAGTGATTTTTGCGCCAAAAACCACGTAGTTTGGTTAAATGCACAACACCAAGGCACATCTAAACAAGGAAACAAAGTTGAATTGCAATCATTATTTACCCATACCATTTTCAATGCGTTTCTGACCTTTCAGGGAGCACCCTAGTACCCAAACCTCTAGACGGAAGCTGATTTCACTTACAAAAACGGAGCATAAGTGATTTTTGCGCAAAAGTCCACGTAGTTTGGTTGAATGCACGACACCAAGGCACATGTAAGCAAGGAAACGAAGTTGAATTGCAATCATTATTTACCCATACCATTCTCAATGCGTTTTTGACCTTTCGGGGAGCACCATAGTACCCAAACCTCTAGACGAAAGCTGATTTTACTTACGAAAACCAAACACAAGTCATTTTTTCGCAAAAATCACGTAGTTTGGCCGAATGCACGACACCAAGGCACATCTAAGCAAGGAAACGAAGTTGAATTGCAATCGTTATTTACCCATACCATTTCCAAGGTGTTTTTGACCTTTCGGGGAGCACCCTAGTACCCAAACCTCTAGACGGAAGCTGATTTCACTTACAAAAACCAAGCATAAATGATTTTTGCACAAAAATCCACGTAGTTTGGTTGAATGCATGACACCAAGGCACATCTAAGCAAGGAAACGATGTTGAATTGCAATCATTCTTTACCCATACCATTCTCAATGCGTTTTTGACCTTTCGGGAAGCACTCTAGTACCCAAGCCTGTAGACGGAAGCTGCTTTCACTTACAATAACAAGACACAAGTGATTTTTGCGCAAAAATCACGTAGTTTGGTTGAATGCACGACACCAAGGCACATCTAAGCAAGGAAACGAACTTGAAATGCAATCATTATTTACCCATACCATTCTCAATGCGTTTTTGACCTTTCGAGGAGCACCCTAGTACCCAAACCTCTAGACGGAGGCTGATTTCACTTACAAAAACCAAGCACAAGTGATTTTTGCGCAAAAATCCACGTAGTTTGGTTGAATGCACGACACCAAGGCACATCTAAGCAAGAAAACGAACTTGAATTGCAATCATTATTTACCCATACCATTGTCAATGCGTTTGGGACCTTTCGAGGAGCACCCTAGTACCCAAACCTCTAGACGGAAGCTGATTTCACCTACAAAAACCAAGCATAAGTGATATTTGCGCAAACGTTCACGTAGTTTGGTTGAATGCACGACACCAAGGCACATCTCAGCAAGGAAACGAACTTGAATTGCAATCATTATTTACCCATACCATTCTCAATGCGTTTTTGACCTTTCGGGGAGCACCCTAGTACCCAAACCTCTAGACGGAAGCTGATTTCACTTACCAAAACCAAGCATAAGTGACTTTTGCGCAAGAGTCCACGTAGTTTGGTTGAATGCACGACACCAAGGCACATCTAAGCAAGGAAACGAAGTTGAATTGCAATCATTATTTACCCATACCATTCTCAATGCGTGTTTGACCTTTCGGGGAGCACTCTAGTACCCAAACCTCCAGACGGAAGCTGATTTCACTTACCAAAACCAAACATAAGTGATTGTTGCGCAAAAATCACGTAGTTTGGTTGAATGCACGACACCAAGGCACATGTATGCAAGGAAACAAAGTTCAAATGTTTACCCATAGCATTCTCAATGCGGTTTTGCACTAGTACCCAAACCTCTAGACGGAAGCTGATTTCACTGCTGATTGCACCTTATTATTTTGCATTCGGACGGCTTTAGTAATTAGTGATCTAACAGTATTAGCTATTAAACTAAGTAACCTATTAAACGTATTAAAAAGCTGACGTAAAATCTGCGGAAGCTGCGGAAGCTGCGGGAAGAAGCGGCAGAAGCTGCGGAAGCGGCAGCGCGATCAGTAAAATCAGTTTTGTGACGAAGGGTCAGCTTAGGGACAACGGTGCCATACTCTCGGTACTTGATTCTGTCGTTGACATTTGAATCCACCTGCAACGCAGGAGTGGAACACAAAACGCAAAGTAGTAATCCTAAAATTTAATAACGTACGAAGTGAAGCATAGCGCGTTCAAAAGCGAAGCACAAAGCGTTCACAACAAAAAAATGCATACAACGCACCCATAAAGTTCTACCTACATTACTCCTCTGGCTGCGTCCCAGGACGCTTCTTACTGGCAACTCCTGTTCATCGTCAACCCTGAAACTTTGCTGCGGCGCTCTGCATGGCGCCAGTCTCCTTTGCGGTTGCCAGCAAATTCTCCAGGCATATTCTCAATGCGGCGTTCTCGTCATCCCTGGCCGCCAGTCTTCGTTCCAACAAAGTTATCGTAGCACTCTGTTCGGCGACGTTCGCTTCAGCGGCCTCAAAGCGGCCTTGGTCATCCTGCTGCCGCTGCCGCATACGAGCCGCAAGCACCCGTATTTTGCGATGAAGGCCCTTGCAGGCCTTGTCAGCGCGCCTCCGCTCTGCACGCAACTCCTCAGCTTGCTGGGCGCGTGCCGCCTCAAGCAGGCGGCTGATCATCCTCTTGACATCCAGCAAGTTGTCACATGGCGCTCCGGAAGCTGTACTGGGCAGATCGCTCTCACAGAGGCCGTTGTCCCCACAGCTTCAAGCACTCCTTGACGATGAAGCCCGTTGCACAGCAGACATACCGAAGATCTCCAACAGTTTTCGACTGATGGGATTGT
This sequence comes from Eutreptiella sp. 'Long Island Sound 2002', assembly GCA_964036045.1. Taxonomy (NCBI): domain Eukaryota; phylum Euglenozoa; class Euglenophyceae; order Eutreptiales; family Eutreptiaceae; genus Eutreptiella; species Eutreptiella sp. 'Long Island Sound 2002'. The sequence goes on along the minus strand of OZ038380.1, from coordinate 95,435,537 downwards.
AATGATACTCTGCTTGTTGATGTATTTTCTTTGTAATCTCCAAATCCCCTTGTGTTTTCAAAATCCTTCAGATTCCGAATCCTTCACAAGCGCAGCGCAATACAAATCAACAAACATTTCTCAAAGCTTAATGTCATCCCATCAGTTTGTATACACACAGAAATGTATAATGTAAAATACCTACAAATGCGCTGCTCGTAGCTTTCTAAATGTCTATCTTATTTTACCTTCAGGCGTGTCTACATGCGCGCACGATCGCATTGGCGATCTTTACACCTAAACCTATTACACTTTACCCTTCGTTTGGGCGTTTCCCCCGGGTTCGGGGGCTATTGTGGGCAAAAAATGGCTGTTTTTGGCCCAAAGCTGCACAGATATGGAAGGGCACCTCCCCACTTGGCACCCACGCCCCTGGCCTTCACCGCTGGTTTTTTGGCTCAAACGATGGAGTTGGCGAGGCCACCACTAATGTCAGGGATAGCTAAAGTAGAGTCAAGTCCCAGGCGATGAGAAGGGGCAATGGTGAAAACAGGATGGTGACGTGCTTGCTTGTTGCTTGTTGCTTGTTGCTTGTTGCTTGCTTGTTTATTAGCTAAATTCAAGGGGAGAGGGGTGTAGTAATATATATATATATATATATATATATATATATATATATGTATATGTATATATATATATATATCCATACATATATATATATATATGTATGTATATAAATATCCTCCAATCTACATCCCTCGCCCTAACTCTAGGTGGCTCCACCATACAGCTCTAAGGTACGTGGTGCATACATGTGGTGGAAGTGGCTACACTCCATCAAAACGGGTGCCAAATGGGCTCAAAAAACTTGTTGTCGCATCCCAAATGGTCCCGGATCACTTTTCAAAAAACGCGATTCCAACCCATTCCTGACCCATATTTCGTTCCAAAACAGCCCAATTTCAAGGGCATTTTTGGATTTTGCATGCGCCAAAACGCGCCACCACGGGCTCGAAATGGGCTAACACCACATGTTTGAGCATCTGCAATGGGCCAGGATCCCCTTTGGAAAAAGGCGTTTTTGACCCATTTTTGACCCATTTTTGGTCCCAAAACGGGCCATTTTCAAGGCATCTTGGGATTTTCCGACGGCCAAAACAGGCCACCACGGGCTCAAAACGGGCCAAAAACACCTGTTTGAGCATCCCAAGTGGTCTAGCAACAACGTTGGAAAAAATGATTTTTTTCGCCCCGGGTACCCTGGTGGAACCAACTTTTGGCCCCCACTGTGCATGGGCTGGCCTGCCCTCCGGCTGCACCAAGTGGCCACTGGTACTTGGCTCTATGTGTCTCGTTGGGTGATTCGGAGGCTTGGAAACCATAAAAAGTCGGGGGTTGCGGGTGGACTAGGTGCCCTCGGAATTCGTTTTTGAGCCACGTAGGCCAAGATACGGTCCATGCTTGGTTTTGTGGTGCTGGTGCACATTGCGCAGATTTTGGGTTTCGGCATTTTTCGCCCAAAACGGCCCCACTAAGGTTTCTAAACAGCCAAACGAACGCAAACAGCTCCCATGCTTCACGTGCAGCTTGATTTTCTCGTGACCAAGGGACCTTTGGTGCCCTCTAACTCCACGGTATGTCCGAGAAACGGGCGAAGAAGGCGCCAAAAAGCCAAGCACGTCACCATTTTGTTTTGGCCATTGCCCCTTCCCTCCGCTTCAGGCTTGACTCTGAAATCGCCATCCCGGAGCCTGCATGGTTTTCTGGCTCAATCCGGGGTTTGAGCGTAAAATTCACTGGTGGCGGCCCGGGGCGGTGGCGCCAAGTCGGGAGGTGCCCCCTCAAATCTTTGCAGTTTTGGGCCACAGGCAGCCTGCTTCTTGCTTGTTGGTTGTTGCTTGTTAGCTAAATTTAAGGGGAGAGGAGTGTAGTATTATATATATTCATTTGGCTACAGGTACGCATTTCATAAATTCCGGTCTTCCGGTCAGACCAGTCTTCCTGTTTCGCGCAGTTTATTCCAGCAAAACTTTTACTTTGTGCCGGTTTACGCAGTTTATGCAGTTTATGCAGACCGCACAGCTTATGCAGTTCGTGCAGGAACACGGAACACCGCTCCCGTCTGGTCCGCCCGGTCTGGTCTGGTCTCCGTACTAACTGCATAAAACCCCTTGAACCGAGCGGTCTGATCAGTTCGCGCACTTCACTTCACTTCATAGTGTATCTGCGTCTGTGCGTGTGTGTATGTGTGTGTGGTGTGCGTGTGTTTGTGTGTTTGCACGTGTGTGCTTGTTTGTGCCACTTACCAATGCTTCCCATCCCCAGCCAGAGCCGTTGAAGGGTGGCCGCATTCGCGTTCGCTGGCTCTATTATACGGCCGGAGCTTTGGTATCCGGCACTTCCCCCTATGCCATCTGACCGCCCTTCAGCCCTACTGAAGCGGTACCCAGAACCCCATGGCTAGGTTACCACATACAACCGGTCTCCGGTCCACCAACCCCATGTACGGAGGGGAAGACGCCCGTTGACGCCCGGTGCGAGCCCGGCGGGAGCGTGTTCCGTGCCGTAAAGCCCCGCATCGGCAACCGATGCGCCGCCAGCGGAGATTTGTATATCAGAATATCAGGAATCAACAGGGTTTTATTTTCATATTGTTTCCGTCAATTTTTACGCTTCCGTTCTGATATTCACTGTTTTGGCAGCTGGCGGTTAGTTCGCGACTTTAGCGTAACCGCCAGTTTAACTGTCATATACAGATGATTTAGCGCAATCCGTGACGAAGTCTCTAAAGTCTTCAGGAATTGCATTGATGCATCCGCAATTTTCACATCTTACACTCGCAACCTTAATCCAAATTTTTCAGGATGTCGAAATCAGATTCTCGACTTCGACATCCCCGCACCTGATTTGACCTCTTTCGAGTGGACCTACGTGCTTCCCTATGCACGAATCAACTTTCCTTTTGTCTTGCCCTCCATTTGTCTTAGAGATATGGGCAAAACAAAGTTGATTCGTGAGGCCACTTGTGAGGGTCATATCTCGTGTCGCTTGCGAGGAATGACAATAAGGAAACATTGGATGTATTCACAATACTCCTGACGTAATTTAGGAACCTTTATACGCCTTGCGTCTCCACACGTGCGCGCTAGCGTAATGGATCATGGTCAAGAGGGTAGAGTTTGCGTTATAACTCTTTGGCCATGATATTGCGTGCTTAAGGATAACTTTCGAGTGTAGCGCGCAAGTGTTGGTGTTGCATAGGAACTTTTCTTAAGTTCCTATGAGCGATTGACACAAAGTTATGCCCTTGGAGGGGCATGACATATCGTGGGGGGAGCTACCTTTTTTGGGCAATATGTGGTATGTGCCATGTGTTTTATTGCGTGCCCATTTGGCGTGTTTGGCTAAGAGCGATAAACCCACCAATGGACCTCATATTGCACGAGGCCCTTCCTTGTACTCCCCACGATCAATTGCGAGACTCACCTTCGTGGAGGGAAGCTTGTGTGGCGGTCCCAAAGCGATGCGTTGGGAGCGAGGTGTGTTTTTTGCAACTTTCCATATTTTCATGTGCCCACTTGGGAAGTAGCGCTCGTAACCTTTCAAAGCGCCCCAAGTGGAGCACATATGTGGAATTGGAGGTCATTGGTGTCAAGTTCCTGTGTTTAGAAGGATTGGTCGATTACTCAATCCAAGCCGAAGATATTATAATATATTTGTGCGCCTTTCAAGGCACTTTTGGGTGTTTTTTCGCCAATATTGATGTTTTCTGCCCGTCATGATGTCAAGTGGCGACCGTGTATCTCAACGTTGCGCTCTATTGACATCATGACCCAAGTATGTTATGGGGGTACATACTTTGGTGCGCAACATATCTTGGACCCGGCGGATAACTCCTGTTGGGCTTGGCATACCGTGGCCGCCATGTTGGCGATTTGGGACTATCCCAAATCATGGGCTCACTTGGCTACCCTGCCATTCCCAAAACCGGAGGAGTTGGGCGACGCCCAAGAGATATGTTGGACACATATGAGTTGATACCAATCCTATGGCACACTCCGGACCAAGTCGGGCATGTGCCTCATTTGCCCCAACCATGAGTGTGCGCATTCTCGGCCGTTTTGAGCAATTTTCCACATTTTCTGCCCGCCGTGCACTATGTTCAGCCCACCCGTGCACACCAGACGCATGGACCAATGGACCGTATATGACATGGGTGTTATGCATATTGGTCCCCATGACTCGCACACCACGTGGGCGAAGCGGAGCAACCTTCGTTAAGGTGCTAGCCCAAAGTGAGTGTGGACAATTTTGCCATTTTGGCAATTGTGGACCCAATTGGGATTGTGACCACGCCAAGTGGCATGGAGATCTTTGAAAGCCAAGAGCATGGGAGTCTGCGTTCGACTCCTGGTGGATGGGGTATGGAATGAGGGATCCGATCTCCAAGCCAGTGTGGAGATATACTATTGGGAGCACCCCCGAATTTTGGCTCATTTCGAGCAGCCAAAATGAACCCCTTTTGGGACCCCAATTTCACCCCCCCGTGTGGTCAATTGGCGGCCCCATATCTCTATGCTCATGAGAAGCCTGGACCTAACTCCAGGTTGTACACTCAGATATAAGTCCTAGTGAAGCGTTTTCGTGACCCTCCTGCAAAGCACCGCAATTTCTGCAAGAATCGAACATTTCGTGAGTCGGTTTAAGTTGCTAAAACTGTTCTAAGGAGTTAGCCACAGGCCTTTCGAATCTACATGATGCCTGTGAAAACACGGAAAAACAGTGAAATCTCACGTATATTTACAAAATGGGGCACAACAGCATAAATTTATTATAAAAACTGCTATTTTAATATAAAAATCGGCAATTCTAGCTATTGCTCTGTCGCTTTCGTAATCCCATTTTACGTCATAAATTGCGCTGTTCAGCGCACGTGCGAGCCACAGCGGGTAGCGGTAGGGAGACCCTGCCGCTACCGCTTCACCCCCCTTCTTAAAGGTTTGTTTATCCTCCAGGAGGAAAAACAAACCCCAGAGGTAGCCTTTTCCTAGGTGTCCGGTGGGGAGCACCAATACTACCCTCAGGCAAAAACCTGCTTTGCCACTCTAGGAAAATAAAAAGAAAAAGGCCTTGGGTGGCCTGCCCCGTTTGTTTCGAAAACCTGAGAAAGTTTTCAGTTTCCCGAAAACCTCCATGCTTTCAAAAACCAAACAACAGGACAGGCATGCACACAGCACTACAACTCAGCATCAAATTAACGTTGCTGTGTCAGTTCGTGCCTTACCCAGGCACCGTGCACTGTACTGTACAAGTGCGGGTGCGTGTGCCAGGGGCTGGTCTGCCCCATATATACATGGGTTTTAAGACCCACATATATACCCGGTTGGTGGAGCCTGACAAGACTGGGCTCTCACCACGGCAAGTCTGACAAGACTGGACTTGCCCACAGGTGTTCCAACAAACGGAAAATTAAATTATCACTGTCTCCAACGACGGCTGCCACTGCCGGGCGTCTGCGTCCCACCGTCTTGGTTGGTCGCTTCGCTGGTCGTGGCGGTCTTTCTCGGCGTCTGGAAGGCGACTTCCACCTTCTTCTTCGCTTCGCCCGTAGCAGACTTCGTCTTGGACGTCTTCTCCAGGCGACGGACTCGCTCTTGCAGACTGTCCTGCTCCAACTTCAGGGTCCGGATCTCCGCTGCTGCACTCCTTGCCCACGCTGCCATATCCACGGCCCAGGCCTTCAACTCCACCGTCTCGGTTGGTAGGATGGCGATCTCCGAGCTTAGCCGGCTGGGACTGGGGTTGCGTGGATTTCCGGCGAACGCTCCTCCACGTTGGGGTACTGGTCGGTACTCCGGCGCTTTCTGGGGCGCTGTTTGGCGCTCCCTTGATGCTTGACCACGGTCTGCGTGACCACGGCTTGGACCTTGTCTTCGGTGGTGCGCTGATTGGCGCTCCAGCGTTCTCCAGGACGCTGGTTGGCGATCCCACGCTGCTTGACGATGGTCCGGCTTGCGGAAGAGTTCTCTTTCGACGGCTGGTTGGCCGTCACGGTAATCCGGATTGCGGCTGGTACTGCCGCTCTTGGGACGGTCGACGCTGCCGCAGTGCTGGTTCCCACGGCCATACGGTTGACGGCTGGAAGGGCCATACCTCGGTTGCTCGAACGCGGGACTGCGGCTCGAACTTGGCCTTGGACTGGGACTCCAGTCTGACGCGTCGCTCATGCTGTCCAGGTTGTAGCCGCCATGTTGCGGTCCCCACGTCCCGACGCCGCTGCTGTCGCTGCTGCTCATCCGGGACGCTGCGGAGGCACTTGCTGCCTCTCTGCGGCGTGCTGCGGCTGACGGCCACGTTGCGGTGCTGCTTGGCGCTGCGCCCAGCGCCTTCTGGTTCCAGCGCGTGTTAGCGCCGCTCCTCGGCGCTGCGATGCGCTACGGCTTGCGGCTGTCCCTGTTCAGGGTTGTTAGAACAGTTTTGAAGCGTTTTCGTGACCCTCCTGCAAAGCACCGCAATTTCTGCAAGAATCGAACATTTCGTGAGTCGGTTTAAGTTGCTTAAACTGTTCTAAGGCGTTAGCCACAGGCCTTTCGAATCTACATGATGCCTGTGAAAACACGGAAAAACAGTGAAATCTCACGTATATTTACAAAATGGGGCACAACAGCATAAATTTATTATAAAAACTGCTATTTTAATATAAAAATCGGCAATTCTAGCTATTGCTCTGTCGCTTTCGTAATCCCATTTTACGTCATAAATTGCGCTGTTCAGCGCACGTGCGAGCCACAGCGGGTAGCGGTAGGGAGACCCTGCCGCTACCGCTTCACTAGGTCCTGCCTCCTCCCCTGTGAGCCATTGGCCTTGCCCTAGCTTGGCGAGCCGCACGTGGGAATGACGCCAATTTTGGTGATTTTGGCATCATGACCCCACTTGACGAACCCGTGGTGCCCTGATGCTGGAACTCTCAGAGGGAACCAGGTTGAGTGAGGGCTCCAGAGAGCTCGTACTGGAAGGGCATAGGGTCAGTTGCCTCGTCCCCACCTCTGGCGGGTCCAGACAAGGGGTCAATTTTGGAGATTTTTGAGCTAATATCAGTTTGGGCTGAAACAGCCCATTTTCAGCTACCAACTCCTAGGGGATATGGGGGAGCCATATCTCTGGCTCAGAAAGGGGTTGGAACCTGCCGTTAAGGGAGCATAGGGGGCCATTGTCAGTGGGCCTTGGAGCGCCTTGGTTCCAAGGAACTCGCCTGTGGCTGGGCGAGACACCTCCCCTATTGGCAGGGTTTCAGGGTCCGGACTGAGCAGGGCATGGGTTGTGTTTGAGCCCCCGCCCCCACCAGCCACTGAGAGGGTCGGACCTGGGACTCGGATACGAGTTGGGACTGAGTGTCTATTCCCATGTGATGCCCTTACCCCAGTCCAGTCTCAACCCCATGTGTACACCTTCTGATGTGTTGCTGTACATACTTTCGTTCCCTTGTTTCAGAGTGGCAAGGATCCTGAAACGCTTTGTCACATGACAGGAGCGTAATGATGCCCTTGTGAGCGTAGTGCTTTGCCTGCCTGCTCACCTGTGCGTGTCCACCGGAGCGTCCCGTGGCCAGGCCCCCCACGGGAACGCGTCAAAAGCGTTCGACCGCCGCGGGGTTACCCATCCCTCGCGTGCCACTCGGGGCCACCAACCCCGAGCAGCGCGACGCAGCAGCTCGCAGCTCGCAGCTCGCAGCGCAGCGCAGCGGCTCGCAGCGCCGGCCAGCGACAGCGCCGAGGCCGTGAAGGAAGTGCAGGGACCGGAACTCCGTCATCAACGAGTTCCCTCGGCCGACCAGCAAGGCCGCACTCCCAGCTACAGCAACCACTCCCACAACCACCCGCCGACCAGCACCGGCCGCACTCCCAGTCCAGTGCTACATCGCCCACCTCAACAACCACCCCAGGACCACTCCATCGAGAGCACCGATGGTGAACTGGGACGGGGCGGGCAAGACCTGGCCGCAGCCCCACCCCCATGCGGCGCGCCTACTGCGTGGGTTGCTGTGGGGGCAGCAGTACCGCCACAGCAATCCCCAGTGCGAAGGAGGCATGCCCGGGAGCTTCGAGCTCCGCGAGGACATGGGCGAGGACCGCCTGCGGGCAGTGGAGGAGTGGCTGCGGGCGGAAGGGTATGAGTACTGCTTCCGCCGCAAGCGTTGGAGGACCTGGACCCGTCCGGACAGGCCCGGCGAAGGGCTGCGCCCCGACAGAATTGAGGAGGACGAGAAGCCCAACGAGTACCCGTCGGGCGCCTCGACCAACGTCTCCATGTGGGACATGATCGAGAAGGAGTTCCCGGCGCTGGGGAACGAGCGCAGGCTGCAGGGCAGCAGCAGCGCGTCTCCTGGGAAGGAGAAGCGTTCCGCCGGGGACAGGAGGCGGGACAGGAAGTGGCGGGAGTACCAGGAGTCCCTGGCCGCCGAAGCCGCCCAAGGCGCCAGGGGCGGAACCCCAGCCCACAGCCCCCAACGGGCCAATGGCGGTCACCAGCCCGGCCACACCACCCTTGGTGACTTCCTCCAAGTTGCCAAGCCTGCCAAGGCCCAGCCCCGTCAGCTGCACCTGAGGAAGTCAGGCCCCAGCAGCGACGTGGAGTCGGCCCACCGCAGGAGGATGCCGGCGGACCAGGCCAGCTCCAGCAGCAGCGTCGCCCCCGACCAAGGGGACGTGGCGCGCGCCTGTGAGCGCGCCTGTGGGGTGCCCTGCAACCTTCGGGTTGCCCGGCAACGGGCCACGCAGCAGAAAGCTGCCGTGGAGGGCGCCATCGGCATCGCCCAGCAGGAGGCTGCGGAGTGGGCGCATGGCATGGCCATCCACGCCTCGACCGTGGCGGCCATTGCGGCCGGACTCACGGCCATAGCCGCCCATGGGGCAGCGACTGCCCGGGTCAACGGTGAGGTGGCGGCAGCCGACGAGGAAGCCCGCCTGACGCTGGAGGCCATTGCCTGCAAGGAGGCCGAGGTGAAGGCGCTGGAAGAGGCACTTGCCCAAGAGAGGGCAAAGAAGAAGGCGGAGGAAAGGGCCCACGCCGAAGCAACGGCTAAGGCCGAGGCGGACGCCGCCAAGAAGGACGCCATCGAGGCCGCGCGACGGAAGGTTGCTGAGGAGACGGCCAAGACAGAGGCGGAGTTGGCAGTGTTGGAAGCGGAGAAGGCGCGGCTGCAGCAGACCCGGGGAGCCGAGGCGGCTCGGGCCCAGGAGGAGGCCGAAAGGCGAGCTGCCGCAGCCACCGCCGCCACAATGGAGGAGGCAGAGGCCAAACTCTGCCGCAAGACTCCCGCGGGAGGATCATCAGTGGAGACCCTTCGAAAGCTTTTCGAAGGGGACGCCTCCTCCAAGATGACGCTGGATGAGGCAGACACGGGCAGCAGTGGGAGCAGTGGCCCCACTGCCCATCGACGGAGGAAGGGCAAGGGGAAGATCCCCGAGAGGCCGCGGAGGGCAGCAGGTGGACACCCCCAAGACAGTGACCCCTTCTTCACCGCCAGCAACGGGGATGAACGAGGCCGCCGACATCGCAGAGGAGTGGCTGGCTGGCTGGCTGACGTCCCCATGGAGCCGGAAGCTGAGGATGAGGATCTCCCTCCTCCCTACCGGAGCTCGGAGTCTTCCGAGACCAAAACGCCCAGATGGGGTGACATGGACGAGGATAACGACATGGACTTCGACATCACGAAGAAGCGCCCATCCTCGGACCCACCGAGGCGACCCGGCGGAGACCCGCCGGGACCCCCTGGCGGAGGATCATCGGGACCCCCTGGAGGACGCCCACCAAGTGGACCCCCTGGGGGCGGACCACCGGGCAGGGGAGGACCCCCTGGACCGGGCAGACCCGGCAGAGGCCCTCCTGGAGGACCCCCTGGAGACCCCGACGACCCACCAGGGAACAGCGACCCGGATACCACCTGGCGGTGGATTGTCTACCTCCGCAGGAGGGTCCAGTTCCTCGAGCGCGAGGTAGACACGGGCAAGGGCGAGATGACTCGTCAGCGGCCTGCAGCAGAGGCTGGACACGCTGGAAGCCCGTGGGAGCGTCGGCAGCGACCACCCACCCCTGGAGTCTGGCTCGTCGGACGACGGCTGGGGACCCGGACCAGGTCCAGGCAGACCCCACGCCCCCGGCGGAGCCCCCAGGAGTCGCCCCAGCGCCAGTGCCCCCTCTTCCACCGCCCCCTCTCACCACAGCGCTGGCCGCCGCAACGAGCGCGTGCCGCCCGGCAGTGGCAGTGAGGAGTGGCGTGACGAGTGGCTCATGGCGGACTACCACAACCGCTGTGCCCCACCGCGGACGCCGGTACGCCCCCGACGCCCCGTACCACCCCTGGAGCCAATCTCAATGGCTGGCGGACGTTATTGTGGACTCAGGGATGAGGTCCCGGCAGGAGACGTGGAGTGGGATGTCGGGATGTTCTCGGAGGAAGACCTGGTGTACGACGGGAGGCCGCTGAACGCAGACGCCGGCGCCGTGATGAGGAGGCATACATGGAAGGGGTACGGCGTGAACATCTGGGTTCAGCGTACATGGAGGAACCGCGGCGTAGCCACAGGGATTTCATGGAGGAGATGGACGTGGCGGCCGTGGGAGTCCGTGGGCGAGGCCGATGGGAACCTCGGTTGACCTCGCGGCCGGCGTTCATGGTCTCTAAGGCCGCGGATGCCGCCGTGTGGGAAGACTTGAAGGACATCAAGCCCCCCATGTACGATGGCAACCCCCTCAACCTCGACTGCTTCTTGGAGAAGCTGGACGATCGGGGGGTGACCGTCACTGAAGACATGGATCCCGCAGATGCGGAGAAATATGTCTTCAGACGGTTCAGGTACCGCCTGCCGGAAGTGCTCCAAGAGCTATACTTGGTGGCGACCAAGGAGGGGAAAATGAAGACCCTCAGGGAAGCCAAGAAGTTGCTCAACGAGCAAGAGCGGCCGGACGCTCCCCAAGTGGCTGCCAAGCGGTGGAAGTCCATCAAGCTTCAGCATGATGGACGGGAGCTCCGCCTACGGGACTGGCGAGACTTCCGAGGGCAATACACCCTCTTCCGCCGCAACGTGGGGGACTGGAACGAGGGTGACGAGCAGGCTCGCCTGCTCTGCATGCTGCCGGAAGCATGGATCAGGAGGGTCACCAAGGAGGAAGCCAAGAGGGCCAAGTCCAACCACACGGTCAAGATGATGCTCCCCAAACAGTATCATACGAACGTGGTGGCTTGGACGAGGAAGAACGTGGCCCGGGATGTCAAACGGCACTCCTTGCGGAACGCTCTCCTCATCACCGTCTCGGGCGATCGCGAGAAGACCGCGATGTGGCGCCTTGACGAGTGTGACCTGAGCGGCCAGACCATCCGTCTGCAGGCCATCCCGGCGCGGATGAGCTGCGACAAGATCCCCGAGTGGGTTGAAGAGGAAGTACTCAATGAGTACCGGAACCTCCACCACACCCGCGGGTTGAGGCCCGGCGACCGCGACGTCAACTACGTTGGCGAGGGCCCTGGCGGGGAAGCTGCCATGGACCCAGCGGGAGCCGATGGCGATGAAGCTCTCGTCGACGATGACGACGACGATGAGCCCGCCGAGATGGCCGTTTGTGCCTTCGTGGCCCACAACGGCGCGGGGAGCAACCGGGGAAGCCGGAAGCCCCTGCAGCCGGGTTGGAAGAAGAAGGAGAAGAGGGACCCTCGCCGCATTGGCGACCCTCCGCTGTCCTTTGGGGAGTTCATACGAGCTCACCCTCAGGGCTGTTTTGTGTGTCATGGGAGGAAGAAAGGCTTCAACCATGACCACTGAACATGCCCCACCTATCAGGCTGACACGGAGGCCTACAAGAAGGCGCACGGGTCGAAGAAGCGTGCACCCGCGGGTATCCGAGAAGCCAAGGTTGACTGGACAAGGACGAGCTCTCCAAGCTGATGTCGGTCGGGACCGAGTTAGCCAAGGAGATTCAGGAGATCAAGAGAAACTGGGTCCCCAGGTCGGACAACAGGAACAAGGAGAACAACCAGAACGACCTGGACAAGGACAAGGACAAGACGCCTAGGAATAGGAGGAAGAAGGGTGTCAACGAGTTTGATGCGGAGGAGAACACCCCTACTTCCACAACCGAGGCCCCCTAGCGGAGCCCCTGCAGCCAAGGGCCCCAGCTAGGGCGGTCGCAGGATGGTGTCGTGGGAAGCGCCACACCATCCCAATCGGGAGTCGGTAAGCACAAAGGGACTGCCGCGTGCGGAAGGCCCGGTCCGGCACCCAGTCGCGGAGGCGGGGTGAGGGCAAGTGAAGGCACGAACCCTTGCATCCGTCCATCCTTCGCGACCAAGAATGTGTTTGATGTACTACAAGATCTATCCGAGAGTATCGGAGGATCACCCGGACCGCAGCTGGATGCTGCAGATGGGCAGCCTGAGCCCATTGTCCACAACCTGCACCAGTTGCTTGTTGAGCTTCTGGAACGGCCAGAGATCCTGAGCTTGCACGCCGTGCGCCGAGTGGGGCGTGAGCGGCAGTTGCACCTTAAGGTCCGTGCCTTATGCAGAGAAGTGGAAAAGGTCTTCGACGTGTTGGTCGACACTGGAGCTCAGGTCAGCTTGGTCAAGGCTGGCCTACTTCCGCCAGAGTCTCTGACCGACATTTGGAAACCTGTCAGGCTGAAGGTGGCGAACGGCCGGTACATGGTGGGAGGCACGAAGGAAGCGGCCATCGGGCTGCAGTTCGTGAACCATCGTAAGCTGAGCCGCCCAGACCGCGGCAAGGAAATCCTCCTGCAAGGTTGCTTCTACGAGGCCGAGATGGACTGGGACATGATCGTTGGGTACGACTTCATGATGGAGACTGACTCTGGCGTCCTCCCGGCCCAGGCCTCCATGACCCTGTACCAGGACGACCGGCTCTCGTGGCTTTCGTCACCTGAGCACCATGTGGAATGCCAATGGATCCACCCCGAACGCAATCAGCTCAAAGTGGCCGCGCTGGACACTGAGCCCACTGGGCCAGCAGACCAGGAGTACGGCGTAATGCCGGAAGTGGCGAGCCGAGTGGGCGCGGACCTGGGATCTTCGGATCTGGCCCTGGATGCGTTCTCTTCAGGAACCTCCGCCCATCTGCGGGTTTGTGAGAAGTACTGGAGCGCACAGGATTCCGCGTGGAAGAAGCACTGGGGTCCGCATCAGGGATGGATGTGGATCCAACGCCCCCGTTGGGACATTCCAAGAGCGATAGCGCAGATTCGCAAGGACCGCTCCAAGGCAGTGCTAGTTGTTCCTATGGGATGCACCGAGGAGGGAAGTACCCGACATTGGGTAGTCTCGTTGACCAACATGACCTTAAACAAGGTCGTCCTACCGGCTGGAGAGAGGGTCTATCAGGACGCTAAGGGACAGCCCATGCCGCCCCAGAGATGGCCAACGGAATTCCACTATGTGGATGGGGGCCTTGATCAGGCCGACGCCACGGACTTCGTGTGTGTCGACCGCATCATAGCAGAGCCATGGCAGCAATGCTTCGCGGTTCCCCCTGTTGACATCAGAGAATCGGAAGACCCACTCACGGAAGAGGAGTTGAATCTGGTTCAGGGGTATATGGATCAGCCCTTTCACGACTGGGGAAACCAGCGTGAGGGCAAAGGCCAGGACAAAGCCTGGTGGGAAGTGGACTCCATCGTCTCTGGTTCCTATGATGGGGATACCTTCGTACAGAGGGTACTGGATCACATGTCCAGCCAGGACGAGCCAATCGGCGGGAACCCACCCACCTATGGCGACATATTCCGAGGCAAGACCAGAGATGGCCCTTTGGGCCAACTGGGAAGACCGCCTGAGCCGAAGCCGAGCGGGGTCGCTACCCCTCAAGTAAGCTCAGTGGTCCAGGTGCCCGGAAAAGCCAAGGCAGAGTCCGATGACTGCCCCAAGATCCAGGCACTGAGGGCCAGGCTGAAGCAGAAGTATGGGGATACCTTCTTCAGCGGTAAGCCCGTGTTTCCCGAACCGGTGCGTGGACCGTATGGTGAGGTCAAGATACGACTGAAGCAGGACCCCCGTGTATATCGACACCGGGAATTCGCCCTGCGGGGCGAGAGGAAGGAGGCCATGGGAAAGATCCTCCGGGACTTCATCAAGAGAGGCTAGCTCGAGCCGGGCCACTCCGAATGGGCCTCTCCGTGCTTCGTCGTCCCCAAGAAGGTGGCAGGTGAGTGGCGGCTCGTGGTCGACTACCGCGGCCTAAACGCCCAAACGCAGCACGACAGCTATACGCTGCCCCTCATTGAGGACATGCTGCAAAAACAACACCGGCGGAGGATCTTCACGGTGATTGACCTGAACATGGCTATCATCAGATGCCTCTCGCCGAGGATTGCCGTGCCTGCCCAGCCATGAGCACCCCACTTGGACCTCTCCAGTGGAAGGTGATGCCCATGGGCGTTACCAACGGCAATGCGGCGTTTCAGCCGATGCTGGAGAACCTGCTTGAGCCGGTGCGTGACTGTGCGGACCCCTTCGTGGACGACGTGATCATCGCGTCCGGGAACCCCAGTATGAGCTACGAGGAGCTCCTGGAGGCACACGAGAGGGACGTCACTCGAGTGCTGGACCTTCTGGTTCGGCACAAACTCACGGGCAGCAGTGACAAGGCCACCATTGCGGTAAGCCAGGTTGTCTTCGCTGGCCACGTAGTCGGTAACGGGCAGCAAAAGCCCATACCTGGCAAGGTGGCTGCGATTGAGCACTGGGAAAAGCCCAAGACGGTCTCTGAGCTACGGGCGTACTTGGGGTTCTGCAATTACTACTCGGGGTATATCAAGATGTATGCCGAGTATGCAGCCCCCATGACAACCAGGCTCAAGGGCAACCGAGAGGAGACCGAGAAGGGGTCCAAGAAAGCTCTGGTCTGGGATGCTGATTCCGACCGTGCCTTTGAGGGGATGAAGCAGGCGCTGCTATCAGCAGTGGGTCTGCACCTCGTGGAGCCCGACCGAGGGTTCGTCCTGCGCACCGACGCTTCCGACTACACCGTTGGCGCTGTGTTGGAGCAAGTGCTTGACGATGGGAGGCAGGTGCCCGTGGCCTTCTGGAGCTGAGTCCTGGCGGAAGGCCAGAGACGAGCGTGGACGCCCCGAGAAAAGGAGGCGTATGCCATCGTCATGGCTCTCAGGAAACGGGCTGGGTACATAGCCCTCCATCCCGTCACCGTCTGCACCGACCATCAGAGTCTGCAGTCCTGGCACAAGGAGCACGTGGACACCTCCTCTGGTCCCGCCTCCCGACGGGCAAGATGGCATGAGACCTTGGCCAAGTTCGACCTTACGGTTGTTTATATTCCTGGAAAGGACAACACCGTGGCGGACTGTCTCAGCAGGTGGGCCTATCCCGCCAGCAAGGGCATGACGGATATCTCTGCCCATGGAGATGAGGCTGAGACGGCTGAAGCCAAGAGGATCATTGAAATGGAGCGCCTGATGGAGGAGGAGGGTGTAAAATGCTTCGTCGTCATGGCTGCGGATGCCCCCTCTCGGAACGAGGATGGGCAGAGCGGTCAGAGTACTCGCCCCTGACAGAGCTGTGTCTGACAAGCACCTCCTCCCTGAATCCTGCCTCCAGGACGACTGGACCGACGACTACGCCAAGTCTGAGTCCTTTGCCGCCCAGTAAAGGGCTGTGACCGACCCTAATGACGGGCAGAAGTGGCCAAAGGGGCTGACTGAGGAAGATGGCAAGCTCTACCGGAACGGTAAGCTGCTAGTACCAGAGTCCCGAGTGCTCGAGCTATGTGAAGCTTGGCACCACCACATGCTGCACCCAGGGGTCAAGAAGCAAGCCCTTGACATGCAGCGCCGGTTCGAGATCGACCAGATCGGTCTCTACACCGCCATCAAGAAGATCAGGAAGGGTTGCTCGGTCTGTCAGGCCTGCAATCCCGATAACCGGAACGTCAAGGGGGAAGCCCAATGGACCCCGGTTCCTGACCAGCCCATGGAGAGCGTGGCCATGGACGTCTTCTCCATGCCCGAACTGCACATTGGCAAGGAGACCTTTGACTGTGTGGTTCTTTGTGTGGATCGCCACAAGGGCTACGTAGTAGCCGTTCCGGCACGCAAAAAGAGGTTGCTTGCCAAGGAAGTGGCGGTGATGATGATTCGTCATTGGCTGACCGTCTTTGACATCCCCCGCACCATTTGCAGTGACCGAGGGCCCCAATCTACTGGTGGCTGGTTCAAGGCTATGTCTTCCCTCATGGGGATACGACATGCCAAGAGCGTCGCCTATCTCAGCCGGTCTAACGGCCGTGCTGAAGTGGCTGGACTGCAGCTGTTCGAGAAGCTCCGCAAGATTCACATCACCAATCCACGTCGGAACTGGTTTCAGGAGATGTGGCCTGCTCTGATTGCCCATCATGACACCCCCACCCCGGGTGGTTTGTCCCCTCACCAGATTCTATTCGGCAGGGACCCCCTGGGTCCGGAACTTCCCTTGTATGCTGATGGCATGGCTATGGACGCCAAGGAATTCTTCGCGCGGCAAGAGGCAAAGGCGCGTGACATCCGCCAGCAGCTCGAGAAGGAGCATGCTGAGCGTCAGAAGTCCGCCCCGAGCTCGACAGCGCAAAAGTTCAGGGTGGGAGACCCGGTGTGGGTGATCAGACCCCGCCCTATGGGCACCCACCGCACCAAAACCTGGTTCACACCCGGAGAGGTGGTCCGCAGGATTGGTGAGGACACCTACCGCATCAAGGTGGGTCACGGACAGTTCCAGGAGCGCCACGAGAGTCAGCCCCGTGTGCGGGAACGCGACCTCTGTGGCCAACATGTGTCCCTGACCTATGCCGCACATGAGGCTGATTCGGACGACGACTATGCTGAGCAGGACAACTACACTGTCGAGAAGATCCTGGCTCAGCGTCCGAACGCCTCGGCACCCGGAGGTCTGGAGCTCAAGGTTCGTTGGCGAGGCTATGGGCCGTCCCACGACACCTGGGAACCTGTCTCCTCGTTCGTGCCGCGGGTTAATACTCCCTTCATGGAGTACATCCCTAAGCACAAGACCAAGATCCATGTCTCGGACTTGACAGCACTCACCCGGGCGATTGCAGCCAGGGGCGCCTGATCAGTGCCCTGAGATCTCCCCTGATGCATTTTGAGCGCCTGTGAGGTCGACGAATCGTCCCTTACTTGCTTGCTCTCTTCCATCTTTCGGTGACCTGCCATCAGAGTGGCCATATACCCCCCCCTGTTGAATCCAGAGAAGGATGGCCCCTCTCTCCTTCTCTTCGTCACTCCCCCCCCTGCTGAATCCTTGGGGAACCAGGTAGGGCGACTGACCTTCATATTTTCTGAGCTCTTAGGGCCTTGAAGCCCATACGTCGTCGCGCAACGGATGCCGCTGTCATCGGTATTGCGATTTTTGAGTGTGTGGTCTGCTCCCATGGCACTTGCGAGATCCAGACCAGTCTACGTGTGTCGCGACTATATATGGCCTGAACTCAGGCGTTTTCCTGTCCACTCTCCTGCATATGCCTTATCCTAACCAGGGCGTGGTTTGGCGCTCTGTCCAGAGTGTGTTTACACGGCTTCTACCCCGCTTATTGCTTGTCTTTCTGTTCCCCAGGATATGTGCATCTGTATGTCAGCCCATCACTGAAGTATGGACTGTTTTTCCCCCCCGAGGGAATGCGAATCAACTACGGAGGCGCCTTGAGTCGCCGTGTACATGCTCCTACATAAGGCCCGGCCTGGACCACTACCTAAGTACAGATTCTTCTGTTTGTGTGCCCGTGATACTGTGATGTGCTGAGATCCTGGTGGCGCCAGGCGGGAAGCCCAGTTGCCTGAATGCACTCCCAGCGGTCCGCCACTGTCAGTCCCAGTGTGAGCCTATCGACTCGCAGACGGACTTGCAGTCGGGTGGCGGCCTCCGGTGCTCCTGACCTCGGTCAGTCTGCCTCCGCCCACACTGCATGAGGACTCCCTCATGTATGGCCTTCGTGGTAATAGGGCGAGGGAAAAGACGGCCTTGATGCCCGATCCCTTAAGGAGGAGCTCAGTCGGCTGTACCACTCTGGACTCGCGTCGTGGATATGGACATGGTGCGCCCAAGGAAGGACCCGTGGGGACTCTCCCCCAGCCGGCGGGCCTTGGGAAGCTTGGGGTAGCCTGATGGATCTTTGTGGTCGCTTTCGACCTGTGGGACCACCTCGGTCGTCGTGTGACGCCTATGTTGGCCGTGTATGCCACTGCCACTGTGGTGGTGACCGTCGCAGCCGGCACCCAGTGCGCCTGGTATGGGTTAATGGGTCCTTTGGATGCCGAACAATCACCGCCAGGACCCGGGACTTGGTACTTGATACTATACTAGCAGTTACTAACAGCTACAGCACCGTACCTGTCTTACTGTGGGATTTGGGCAGCCCAACCTGCATATCAGCCTGAAGTGAGGATGTGACACCCCCCCTTCAGGGGATGGTCCTGGGTACCCGCTGCCATGCCTGGTGTTATCGAGCCCCCCCCAGGGTTTGCTCTAAGGAGGGGGGTGAAGCGGTGCCCAGAACCCCATGGCTAGGTTACGGCATACAACCGGTCTCCGGTCCACTAACCCCATGTACGGAAGGGAAGACGCCCGTTGACGCCCGGTGCGAGCCCGGCGGGAGCGTGTTCCGTGCCGTAAAGCCCCGCATCGCCAACCGATGCGCCGCCAGCGGAGATTTATATATCAGAACATCAGGAATCAACAGGGTTTTTTTTTCATATTGTTTCCGTCACTTTTTACGCTTCCGTTCTGATATTCACTGTTTTGGCAGCTGGCGGTTAGTTCGCGACTTTAGCGTAACCGCCAGTTTAACTGTTATATACAGATATTTTAGCGCAATCCGTGACGAAGTCTTTAAAGTCTTCAGGAATTGCATTGATGCATCCGCAATTTTCACATCTTACACTCGCAACCTTAATCCGAACTTTTCAGGATGTCGAAATGGGATTTTCGACTTCGACATCACCGCACTTGATTTGACCTCTTTCGAGTGGACCTACGTGCTTCCCTATGCACGAATCAACTTTCCTTTTGTCTTGCCCTCCATTTGTGTTAGAGATATCGGCAAAACAAAGTTGATTCGTGAGGCCATTTGTGAGGGTCATATCTTGTGTCGCTTGCGAGGAATGACAATAAAGAAACGTGGGATGTATTCACAATACTCCCGACGTAATTAAGGAACCTTTATACGCCTTGCGTCTCGGCACGTGCGCGCTAGCGTAATGGATCATGGTCAAGAGGGTAGAGTTTGTGTTATAACTCTTTGGCCATGATATTGCGTGCGTTAAGATAACTTTCGAGTGTAGCGCGCAACTGTTGGTGTTGCATAGGAACGTTTCTTAATTTCCTATGAGCGATTGACACAAAGTTATGCCCTTGGAGGGGCATGACATATCGTGGGGGGAGCTACCTTTTTGGGCAATATGTGGTATGTACCATGTGTTGTATTGGGTGCCCATTTGGCGGGTTTGGCTAAGAGCGATACACCCGTCAATGGACCTCATATTGCACGAGGCCTTTTTTTTGAATGTCTTTAACCGCATCAGCTTGTTCTGGGGCTGACGTCCCCCAATGAAAGTATTTACATCAACATATAAAGATATGTACACGGCTGCTCTGATGGTTAGGTTAGATGAACGCTGATTTACCCTGTGGGGAAGGGGGGGGGTTCCGGAAGGGGCGGAGGGCTGAAGGGGTCGAGAGGAGGAGACAGAAAATCGCTGGATGGACGGAAAAAATTCCGGATGTCCCGGGAGGCGTTGGAGTGGGGGGGGGCAGGGGCAGTCGGGCCTGGGCACCTAGTAAGGGTGGGCCTTGAGGGGAGAGGTAGGCGTGTTTGACGGTAGCGTGTCTTGGAGCTTGGGGGTGGGAGGGGGAGAGCAGTCTTGGCGCGCTTTGGGGGCGCCCAAACGATTGTGGCCTGGTGGGTTTGTGGTGATCGATGGCGTTTGTGTGGTGGCCGTGGGTGTGAGTGCTGAGGAGGGCGGGGGATGGCTGAGGGGGGGGGGGCGTGGTGCAGATGCGCGGCCGGACGGGCGTTTGGAATTTTTCAGCGCGCGACGTGTGGTTGGTTGTGCTTTGGCTGACGCTGGCTTGGACGGTTTTTTTAAGGGGTGTTTAGGGAGAGGTGGGGGGTGCTGGTATAGGGGGCGGGTCCGAGGGGGCATGTGGACGGAGGTACTGAACGCACCGTGCGAAACCGAGAAGGGGTTGAGGGGGTCGGAGGGGTGCGCCCAAAGTATTGGGTCCCAAGGGAGAGGATTCGAACACAGCCAATCATGTGCTTCGTGGACAGCCTTGTCCAGGTGCTTTACGCGCTCCTCCAGGGCTAGGCCAAGCATGGCTCTGTGCTCCGCGCGAGTGGAGCCCGGGATCGGCTTGGAGAGGCAGGACCATAGGGACTTCTGTACCAGAGTTCTCATGAAGTTCCTGCGGTCAGCTTTTGAGGGACCAGAGAGCCACCAGTGCAGGACAATGGGGCTGAACAGGGTTCCCCAGGAGGAGACGTATGCCTGGACGTGCTGGTCCAACGCTTTGCAGAAGGCCAGGCATGATAAAGGGTCGAAAGGATGGTGCTGTCCGCACCTGGAACAGTGGTAGTCGTGGAGCATATTGCTCCACTGGTACCCGTGCACATTGCAGCACCCGGACGCCAGTTTGAAAACCAGGGACGAAAACCAGGAAGTTTTGTTGTACAGGCTGAAACTGGGGCCGACCGCTATGTTGCTATGGGAATGCGGCGGCAATAGGTGGCGGAATTGCTGTACCTTAAACTTGTGGAGGACAGGCAGGTGGTGTACCGCCACTCAGACCAGTGGGGGGGGGGGGAGGAGGTCCGGGGTAAAAATCAGGCTGTGAGCTGCCCATTTAGAAAAATGGTCGCAGATTTCTGTGCCAATAAAATTGGCGTGACCTTTAATCCACATGATGTGGAGGGGGTTGGTAATGAGACGTAGGGCGCTGTGCACGGTGACGGTCCATGTGTCGTCTTGGAACGGGCTGGGCCTACGGACTTGGCATTTCTGGAGGGTGGACACCACCTGTTCGTTGTCAATCAACAAACATATTTCGTATTGGGAAAGTTCCCTGTGGATCCAGCGAATGGCTGCTACCGCCCCCCAGAACTCCGAACCCAGAGAAGAGGGATGCGGTGAGGATAGGCACAGGACTCTGGTTGTACCGTCGGGTAGAAAGGCCGTGATGGCGGCCGCATGGCCGGACTCTCCGGAGGAGCCATCGGAATATAGCCACACCCGCTGTAGGCCGGGGGTCGGCGGCCTGGTTAGTGCCTCCGCGGCATTGTGGCATCCCCACTCGTCGAGAGACTTCTTCTCTAGGTAGTGTTGTGCTTGCAGAGCGAAGAGATGGCCGTGTCGGGTGATTCTTAGTGCGTGTGCGTTGTGCGGTGGCGCTGGGGGTTCGGGGATGGTCTCCTGAGGTCGCAAAAATTCAGGGACTACTTCGAAGTGAGAGGGGTGGGAGTAATCCATGACGGCGTGGCATGGCACGTGCATGGTGTAGGACGTGTGGCTGTCCACCGAGTAGACCCCGTCGTGGAACGAGACGTTGGCCCATTTGGAGGTGGCCTCGGTCACTCTTCCTGTGGCCTGTCCTGACTTGAACCTAACGGTTAGTTGGGTACCAGGCGTTAGATCCCGAATAGCAGTGGGTCTCCACGGGCCTATGCTGTGGAAAGATATGCCAAGGGCATGGATGGAGTCCATAAAAGAGTATTGCACCGGGTCCGAGGCCCTCTGGTTCGAGCTAAGTAAAGACTGGACGTACAGGGAGCCAACTGACTTCGGGGCAAGGCCGCAAAGGGCCCGTAGTCCATAGTTCACTGTGGCAACGTGGACGCTGTGCGGTAGGAACTTCATTCCCAACCCTCCCTTTGGGCGAGCCGCGAAACGGTCTTTGGGGGAGACTAGACGTGTGATGCTGCGAGACGCAACCCCCGCCCAGATAAGTGCCTGAAGTTTGTCGAGCTGGCTGGGGGAAAGAGACTGGGTAATTAAGCGGTAGGCGAGTGCTGGGACCAGCTGAGAGTTCGTCAGTCGGACCTTCTCACTAAGTGTAAGAGGCAAGGGAGAGAGCCGGGCAAAATAACTCTGGATCTCCGCCTTGAGCATGTGAAACAGGCCCTTTGCCTGGTGGCAAGTAAAAAGATAAACCCCCAGGTATTTATAGCATGTGTGCGGGCGACCCGTTTTTTTGTTGTACGTGTGGAACTCCGAGCCCCTGGGTGTCAGAAATTCTTTTTGGGGGGCTGTGCCATTGGCGTGGACTTCGGTCTTTGACACATTCATGTCCAGTCCCCAGTCCCTGGCTGGCCCATCGAAGTAGTTGAGGCTGTTTTGGACGTAGTTGACGTCCTCACTTCTGATCAGGATGTTGTCGATGTAGGCGTGGTGGCTAGTGCGGGCATTTGCCCGGGGGGGGGGCACAGTGGCAAAAAAAATGGTGGAGGAGGGAGTTGGGATAGAGAATGAACAGTAGGGGGGAGAGGGGACATCCTTGCCGGAGGCCCCTGGTTTGGAGGTGTGCGTGGGGAGTGCGGCCATTGACGATGGGGCTGTCTTGGGGGAAGGAGTATAATTGCTTTATGAGAGAAATTGTGGAAGCAGAAAAATTTGCCCGTTCGAGGACGGTCCAGAGTGTGCCATGAGGCACTGAATTAAAGGCTTTATTGAAATCGATGAACAGCGAGTAGCTCTCCTTCGATTTTGCATAAAGGGCTTTGAGGTGATACGGATGATCAGCGCATTGGTGGCCGGGAAGGCCACCGTGCTGGATTTCTGAAAGGATGTCGTGTGCAAAAGCCTGAGCGCGCAGGTGTTTGCAGGCAAAAGTGGCCAAGAGGTTGTAAATACAGTTTAAGAGGGCAATAGGGCGGTAGTTTGAAGGGGAGAAAGGGTCGCCTTTTTTATAAAGCAAACATATTTTTGCGCATAGCCAGTGCGGGGGCAGCGGCGAGTGCAGGAAGCGGTTCAAAATGGAGTGGAAAAAACGTTGAATGGGTTCCGGACAGAGGGCCAGGATGTAGTTGTTTGTTTTGTCCGGCCCCCCGGCTTTTGATGGCTTACCGTGCTTTAAGTGGTTCTGGAACTCCTGCCAGGTCACAGGAGGTATGTGGTCGTTCTTGGCAGAAACCGGGCATGTGGGGGAGTGGGACAGGACCTCGTCGACGAAGTCCTGGGGTGGGCCGTAATCTGGACGCCCTCCAAGATGAAGCAGGGTGTCCCCAAAAACTTTAGCTACATCCGCCGGGTCACTCAGGAGCTCTTTGGTGGCTGGATCCCTGACTACGAGAGGCTCTAGGTCTTTAGGGCAGAGAGTGCGAGCAACTGTGGTTTTCATCTGGACCCCTCGGACCAGACTACTGTGAAGCTTTCTCTTCGCTTTGGTTTCGTCCGAGGACCGTAGGGTGTTTATCACAGACTGAACTTCCGCAATGTGCTCGGGAAATGCTGGGGAAGAAAGAGGCGGGGGTGAGCGTAATAATTTCCTGAGCTTGCCGTAGCCCTCCTGGTCCTTGCGCTGCGGCTTCGGACGCGTGATTTTGTGGTACGCAGACCCAACCTGCATGAGGAGAGAATCAGTGGCGGCGATGACCTCTTCCAATGGGGCCCTGGCAGGGGCGTCCTGGAGGTCCCGGCACCAGTCGGAGATGAGCCGTATGCTGTTGGAGAATTGTTGCTTTTCTTCACTGGAAAGCTTCCGAAGAATGCAAGGGGGAAGTGGGGGCTGAGACAGAAGGATCGGGGAGGGGCACTGGAAGACCGCAGCCACTGGGTGGTGGTCAGAGATGGTGTAGTCCGTGAGGACCGACACATCCAGAAGGGGAAAGTGGGACACTAGGCGAGGGGACGCAAAGATGTAATCCAGCCTTGCTTCGCTGTCCCAGCGGTCGCTTGCGTAGCGGGTGTACTGCCTGGGGGAGGGGTGCTCTGACCTGAAAGTGTCCACCAACCTAGATGGGAGGTACTCCACTTCCCCTGTGAGCCAGTGCCACTCATGTAGATCGACGAAGCTGTGCTGGTCAAGTTCGGGATCCAGAACACAGTTAAAATCACCCCCCAGGATGTGATTGGGATGATCGTGAAAATAAGAAGCAAGAACTCGCTGTATGGTGTCGCGGTACGGAGCTGGGGCCCCCGTGCGCACCGGGGGGGAGTAAACTGAGAAGACGTGTAAGGGAGTTGCCTCCGGTAATGATATTTTGGCACCACAGATAAGGCCGTCGCTGTCTCTGGGCGGGACACAGCTGGTATATCTCGCGATGCGCGGGCCTGCAATGACCGACACCCCGTGTCTGTGGCCGCAGACATTTGAGAAGACCTTAGCGCGGTCATTGCCGAAGGCGTACCGCTGTGGGAGGAGAGGGGCAGAGTTGAGCTCCTGAAGGAGTATAATGTCATATCCCTCGTTTAGGAAGTGCAAGATTGCCGCGGGTGTGTTCTGGCTCTTTGCCGTGTTGAAGGACACGACACGGATGGCCGGGACGGAGGGAAGAGAAGGGGGGGGGGCGGCGCAAGCGTTTAGGTTTGAAGGGCTTGTGCACTTGGGGGGGAGGGGGGAAGGAGGGTGTCTGAATGGAGGAATAGCGGGCACCCAGTGGGGAGTCCGGTGTCAAAAGCGTTGGTATGTGGGCAGGGTCCTCATTCTGTATTGAGGGGTCGAGTTCGCACTGTTCTAGTGCAGAAATCCGAGAGTGAAGTGCTTGTGCGTATGCTTTGGGCGAGTGGCGTAAGGCCGTGTCACAGGCAGTGCGAACAGAGGGGTGTATAGCCATGTCTGTGGAGACACTTGTGTCTGGGACCAATATTCTCGGATTGATGTGTGCTTGCTCCACAGGGAGAATCTCCGCGATGCGAGAGACGATGGCGGTGAGGGAGGCACCGTGCACGCCCACGCGGGCGAGGACCTCTTGACACCGTCTCATGTTACTACTACTCCGGTGGCACTGACGGGTGGAAGGGGGGCAGAAAGAATATGGGGACGGGTAGCATTCGGTATACTCATCAGAGCTTCCCACAAGGGGGACCACAGGATTTTGTGGTCTGGTACACAGTGAGCACAGATCAGCCCGGTCAGGGCATACCTGGCGGTCACAGGGGTTAAGGAATTCATGTTACGTACAAGGGGAGTGGTAGAGCGATGGCCTTGCCATGCCTGAGAACATGCAATAATGGTGATGGAGGGTATCTGGGGTCTTAAAGCGAAGATCACGTCTCGTGTGCACAGAAGGGTGACGCCGAGTGTAGGTTCTTTAATTTGTCTCATGTTGCTCTGGGTCCGGGGGCTCTGAGGATGTCGTATGGAGGCTCGTTCCTACACCAGTGTGACGGAAGACAAGGGATGCCCTGGAGTCTCGGGGGATGCGCCGCTTCTCCACTGTGTCATAGTCGCGAGCTGGGATTTGGTGTTTCCATTTGTCGCCGGCTTCCCCAAAAATTAGGAGGAGGCTGCGGCGCTGTAGGAAGACTTTTTGCCTTTTCTTAAAGAGGGTGGATCCGGGGAGGGGACGCGGTTCGAAAACCATTTCCGCACCTGACCCAAAAGAGCCATCCAGGACGTAAGGGCCTAGCTGAGGGACGTCTACGTGGCTCTCCAGGCCACTGCCAGGTTCGTATCGAGCCACTGACCACATATTGGGGCATACGACAGAGGAGGGCAGCACCTGGGCGCAGGCAGAGAATGCCCGTAGCCCAATCGCTTGAATAAACTCAGGAGGGGTCGGTTCAAAAGGTTCAACTTCTTTTGATCCTGGATTGTACCTGAATCCGAAATGAAGCATTGTGCGGTGCCCCTCGGACAGGCACTGGTGATTTTTATCTGCACTGTACGACATCACCAGGGCTTCCTCTTCTTCTGAGAAAAACTCATTGGATATGAAGGCTAATGTTATTTCCGGGATGGGGTCGAAAACTTTCCCCGTTTGGAGGTGGAGTTGTGCGATTTTTTCTGTGAGGCAGAGAGGCTTGCTTGTGGACAAGTAATGGTCCCTCGCGAGACTTAGTTGTTCCGCGCTGCCGTAGGCAGTCGCCGCCTCGATGACTCGTGATAGGAAATCCTGGGCTTCCGAAACTAGGGGGTTGGCGGGAGCCAAAAGGTTGTCACGCGCGGCCGTGTCGGGGCACTCGGGGTGAAAGACGAGTTGGGACACGGTGAAGCCTTCTGCAAGGAGCGCGGATTCGTAATGCGCGTATTTCACTCGGTAGACTCGCACCTTACGAAATGTGCCGAATTTTCCCAAGCAGGGAGACCCCGAACATTACATCAACGTCCGGCGTGGATGACGGGGCGTGTACTTCTACCAGTTCTGGATCAGGTGGTTCAGGGAGAGGGTTGAAGCAAGCCTTCACCGGGGAGGGTGGGGGAGGGGCATCTTTGTGAATTTTCCGGGGAGAGGCGGAGAGGTCCACTTTGTGTCCCGGGTGTTTGGAGCGCCAAGAGGAGTATCCTCCCCAAGAGATCATGGCTCCCGTAGTGCCCCGATACGTGACCAGGTTATTCTCTTGGAAGAGCATGTAGCTCATGGAAGTGAGGGAGTCTCGCTGGGGGAGCAGGGGGGTGTTGTGATAGTTCATGCAAACGTAAAATTCGTGTTGCATTCTGGGAATGGCTCCTAGTATACCGCACTAGGCACGAGGCCCTTCCTTATACTCCCCACAATCAATTGCAAGCCTAACCTTCGTGGAGGGAAGCTTGTGTGGCGATCCCAAAGCGATGCGTTGGGAGCAAGGTGTGTGTCTTGCAACGTTCCATATTTTCATGTGCCGACTTGGGAAGTAGCGCTCGTAACCTTTCAAAGCGCCCCAAGTGGAGCACATATGTGGAATCGGAGGTCATTGGTGTCAAGTTATTGTGTTTAGAAGGATTGGTCAATTACTCAATCCAAGCCGAAGATATTATAATATATTTGTGCGCCTTTCAAGGCACTTTTGGGTGTTTTTTCGCCAATATTGATGTTTTTTGCCCGTCATGATGTCAAGTGGCGACCGTGTATCTCAACGTTGCGCTCAATTGACATCATGACCCAAGTATGTTATGGGGGTACATACTTCGGTGCGCAACATATCTTGGACCCGGCGAATAACTTCTCTTGGGCTTGGCATACCGTGGCCGCCATGTTGGCGATTTGGGACTATCCCAAATCATGGGCTCACTTGGGGACCCTGCCATTCCCAAAACCGGAGGAGTTCGCCGACGCCCAAAAGATATGTTGGACACATATGAGTTGATACCAATCCTATGGCACACTCCGGACCAAGTCGGGCATGTGCCTCATTTGCCCCAACCATGAGTGTGCGCATTCTCGGCCATTTTGAGCAATTTTCCACATTTTCTGCCCGCCGTGCACTATGTTCAGCCCACCCGTGCACGCTGGACGCATGGACCAATGGACCGTATATGACATGGGTGTTGTGTATATTGGTCCCCATGACTCGCACACCACGTGGGCGAAGCGGAGCAACCTTCGTTAAGGTGCCAGCCCAAAGTGAGTGTGGACAATTTTGCCATTTTGGCAATTGTGGACCCACTTGGGATTGTCACCACGCCGAGTGACATGAAGACCTTCGAGAGCCAAGTGCATGGCAGTCTTCGTCGGACTCTCGGTATACCGCCTATGGAATGAGGGATCTGATCTCCAAGCTGGCGTGGAGATATACTATTGGGAGCACCCCCAAATTTTGCCTCATTTCGAGCAGCCAAAATGACCCCCTTTTGGGACCCCAATTTCACCCCCCCTCGTGGTCGATTGGCGGCCCCATATCTCTATGCTCATGAGGAGCCTGGACCACACTTTGGGTCGTACACTCAGATATGAGTCCCAAGTTTCGCCTCCTATCCTGTGGACCATTGGCCTTGCCCTGGCCGGGCGAGCCGCGCGTGGAAATGACGCCAATTTTGGTGATTTTGGCATCATGACCTCACTTGACGAACCCGTGGTGCCCTGATGCCGGGACCTCAGAGGGAGCCAGGTTGGGTGAGGGCTCCAGGCCGTTTGTACTCGAGGGCCATAGGGTCAGTTGCCTCGTCCCTACCTCTGGCGTGTCCGGACGAGGGGTCAATTTCGGAGATTTTTGAGCTAATATCAGTTTGGGCTGAAACAGCCCATTTTCAGCTACCAACTCCTAGGGGATAATGGCGGAGCCGTATCTCTGACTCGGAGAGGAGTTGAAACCTGCTGTTGAGGGAGCATGCTGGGGGGCTGTTGGTTGGCCTTGAAGAAGCTTGGCTTCCAGAGACCCGCCTCTGGCTCGGCGGGACATCTCCCCTAGAGGCAAGGTTTCAGGGTCCGGACTGAGCAGGGCATGGGTTGTGTTTCAGCCCCCGCCCCCACCAGCCACTGAGAGGGTCGGACCTGGGATTGGGATACGAGTTGGGACTGAGTGTCTATTGTCCTGTGATGCCCTTACCCAAGTCCAGTCTCAACCCCATGTGTACATATCCTGATGTGTTGCTGTACATACTTTCGTTCCCTTGTTTCAGAGTGGCAAGGATCCTGAAACGCTTTGTCACATGACACGAGCGTAATGATGCCTCTGTGAGCGTAGTGCTTTGCCTGCCTGCTCACCTGTGCGTGTCCACCGCAGCGTCCCGTGGCCAGAGCCCCCACGGGAACGCGTCACTACTGATGGTACTTCGGAAAGCAATCAACGTGCAACGAAACGCCACAAGCTTGGCATTTGTACATCGATGTGCTGCCCGAACAGCACAGGTGTGTATCTCGCTTCTCACAGATAGGGAGGTGCTTTGCCTGCACCTCAATGTTTCGGGCTTGGAAAGATGTACGGCATGAGACGCCACTGCCAATTGCGCATGGTTTTCCCCAGGGCACAAGGTTTCAACGCTTTGCACGACGTAAAAGCGTTGGTGGATGCTGTGCGCAGCAACATGCCGTTCAAGGCCCTCCACCAGTTTGGAAACCGCCGCTCCTCCCGATGCTGCAATGCCCCTTGCCCCCCTGCTCAACGAGATCTGCTGATTTGGGGATCAGCATCAAGAAGGGTCGAGACTGTGCCGCTAGAGACCTAGCTGTACCATGGGAACCAAAGTAGGTGTCCGCCACCAAAACCTGGTTGCACGGTGCCCAATCATGCCAGAGCTGCACAATCTCCACGGGGGTGTAATGGCAAGCATAGGTAGTTGGAGGTGGGAGGTTATCACGAGGCATTGCACCACGATACAAAAAAACATGCAAAATGTACTGGTCCTGAGCATCACACAGCAGATACAATTCCGAGGGATAAATTGTCTAAATAGGAATTGGCCCTTGTGCGGGATGATAGATTCATCGCCACACACCATGTCACCTAATACTCACCCATTCTGCCATTGTTCGGTGCACAGCTCAATCAGGGTAGCCACATCCGGATCCGCGAAGCGCTCAAGCTTGTAGAACGCCCCACGGTCCGGGGAGAGGTACTCGATGTAGGGGTTGTAGTACATGCTATCCCTATCCCATAGGTCATCAATGCGGCGGAGTAGTAGCATTCCGAGACCTAATCGGAAAAGGATGTAGCGCGAAAGCAAGGGGACCAAGTTGGCATGCCCCTTGGCGCGGAGGCAAATGTCCATGCACTCCATGATGGGCCGCATCATGTACTCATACACCGTGACCGGTGTGTCGGCGGCGCGTGTACCCTCCAATAGGCCTGTGCCTCATGCAACACCTTAGGTGAAATCATACAAAGCCTCATCAGGATCCAAGGGACGCGGTTCCCAATCCGATCCCATAGTGATTTGATTGCAGAAGAGGGAAAAAGAAATTTGCTGCACAAACTGCAGAAACTGCACGAACTGGCCAGACCGCCCGGTTCGTTCCAGTTTACGAGAAGACCAGCACGGAGTGGTCCGGACTGGTCCTTGAACAAACTGCACCAAGTCATCTAAACTGTCCGGTCCGAGCAGTTTATGCAGTTTATGCTGGTTGTTTTTTTTGCTATTTTTCTACCTCTTTTCTTTTTATTGTCCACCGATTTGCTACTTTCTATTTTTATTTCTATTTCTACTTCTTTGGGAAGGGGGGGGAGAGGGCACGGAGGCAGAGGGTGGCCTCCTCCTCACAGACTGAGCTGCAGAAAAAACATGGGTCCCAATGTTTGAAGAAAGTGTTGTAGAAGCGAACACCACCAATGGCATGGCTCACCACGGCAATACCATGGAAAAGCGGTCCGGGATGCTTGAAGCAGTGCCTGGGACATCAGAGTTAAGGCCCGCATCAACACCCGCATCACCAACACCCGGCCCGGAATCATCGAGATCATCAGGCTCATCATTGTTTCTCTTAGCATCCAATTTAGCTTGCAATAGGGCCTCCATTTGCCCTTGCTTCGACAGGAACATCGGGTTAGGCTTGGTGTTTCCATTCTTCGTGTACTCGCGTCCGGAGGCCACCTGCAGCTGCAACCCCTGAGTGCTTGTGTTCTCCGCCTGGAAAAAAATGCATCAAACTGCACGAACTGCACAAACGCTCGGGCCGCGCGGTTTCTTTCAGTTCACTAGAAGATCGGTACCGACCGGTTCGGACAGGTCCTTGAACAAACTGCGTAGAAACGATTCAAACGGGCCGGTCTGATCAGTTTGAGCACTTTACGCAGTTGATGCAGCTCACAACTGTGGCTCGGGATCAATTCCCACGTTTTTCTCAATTCTCCGCAATATGCCAACAAACCTTCGCACTCTGCAAGGCAGCCAACTCTCCTTGGAGCTGTTGCTGCTCCCTCTTCATGCGCTCCAACTCCTCTGCCCGGTCGCGAATCAGCTGGTCAGCCTCCTCCTGCGCTCGCGCACCTCCTGCTCCTCGCGCGCCCGGTCCGGCTCCTGCCTCTCTCTTTCGGCCTCTGAGAAACAACGAAATGGGACAACGGACAGTTCATTTGACTTGGCACAGACACCTATGATTTTGTGGGGCATTCTGCGGCCAAAACCGCATTTACGCTACCGCACTGGATCTGAAATGGCCGCAGTGCCAAAAACTTGTCGTTCAAACATGAATCTTTGCAAAATCCATTGCTTGAATACATTTGATTCCTTGGCACAAAAGTGTGGATGTGTCAGAACGCGACAATGCTGTGGTTGAATCTAAAGGTGCCTCCCAAAAGGTGTTTTATTATTGTTGTTCTGCTGTTTTTGTGCTGCTCAGCTGTAGTGCAGATCGCTCCGGACATTTCCGGCCATTGACTGCTAAGTTTTGACACAACATTTCTGACTAATGCTGTGCAATTGCCTTTGTTTTGCCTTGCTTGCAAACACAACGTTGAACTGGTGAGAACTGTTGAGAACTGAGGTCCCTGGGACTTGATTTGTGTTGCTGGTAGAGGTTTTGGAACAGTTGACAGTTGACGTGCTGTGCACTTGCTTGTGTTGTGCCTTCTTTGCCCGGTCTTGGCTCTGTGAGTGTACTATTTGCCTGATTTGTTGCAAAGCCTGTTCTGCAAACCTTGACCCTCCCTGAAGAGGGATCTCCTGTGGTGCAGAAGTACCCATTCCAACGGTCAGGCTTTGTAGCTCATCTTTGGCAAATAGTCTCAAACTTGCAGGCACGGGCCCTTTGCACCGCACAATGCTCAAAAGAACTAGGCTTCACAAAGGTTGGCAGGTGTTTGAAATGACAATGAGAACTAAGGTGTGTGGTTAACTGAGAAGTCAGTTTGAACTGGTCCCACCCTACGATGCTCAAAAGAACTTTGCTTTACAAAGGTTGGCACAGGTTTTTGAACTGACTTTGAGAACTGAGGTGCGCAGATTGCTGTGCAGCTCTGCAGCTGTGTAGGTGGTACGGTGCAGCCAGCCGTCTGCTCTGCAGATGTCAGTAAACTGATTACAGCTGTTCTTGAACCCTGAACTGAAGGTACAGCACACAGCAAAAATTTGAAGCCCGAATGTGCATCGTGCAGCTGTGCAGATTGCTGTGCAGCTCTGCAGTTGTGCAGAATATCTTTTGTGCTGCCAATGGTGTATGTTTTTTCAACGAATGTTTGCACTATTAGAGGTGGTAGGATAGCACAGACACTGTGTCCACTGTTGCCTCTGTGGTTTGTGCACGTTGTGTTGATTTGGCAACATTTGAAGCTTGACGCACCTATGGGCATAAGAGGTTAAGAAAACGAAAGGAACAAGACAAGTCGAAGGGGTGGGGCAGACAATTGATTACCTGTGTAATATCATGCTGCGTCCCACAAAGCTCACCACGCAGCAACTTGTACCGGTTCTGCACGTCCGCAGTCGACAGATCCTCCAGCGAGGGTGTGAGGAGGTCGAGAAACTGCTTCTCTGGGGACTGATGGAGACGGGAAGCACTGGTTGCGCCAGTCTCGGGGTTGCGTCCGGTTTTGCAATGGTGACAAACAAGAGGGGCTGAGGTCGCGCGGCGGGGAGTAGTGGTTGTAGTCCCGATGGTCCTGGTCTTCCTTCTTCACCCCACAGCCTCGGCACTTTGCGATGTTGCGCAAGAGGCCCTGTGCAGAAGAACAACACGAAACGGTATAAACGGGTTGAACCGCTCAGACCGCGCAGTTTAGCGCGTTTTATGCAGTTTGTCCAAAGACCGGTCCGGACCGGTCCAGTCCGGTCTTTACACGAAGTGGAATGAATGGTTTGGTCTAGTCAGTTCCATTCGTTCGTGTCATTTTATGCAGTTGGCGCAGAAAGTCCAAACCTGCATAATCCTTGTACTTGTAGGCTTCTTTGCTGAGCGTGGACACCACGTTTGTTGGCGAGGGGATGTACTCGCTCCGCAGAAAGAAGTGCCAGCGCAACAGGTTGTTGGAGACCTCCAGCAGCAATCTCAGCGCAGGCGCCAATTGCTTCTTGGCGTCGACGTTGCTCCTGAGGCACAACTTGACATGGGTCCTGACGGAATCTATCGAAACCCCGTATTGTTCCAGCCCATTGTTGACCCGAACCACCTCCCTGTTGGTGAGGGTGTCGTTGTCCTCCTGTGAGCCTTGAGCCTTGCGCCGCCTTTCGGGTCCCCGCCTCGCATTGGGGTCTTCCTCATCGCTATCTGGCCCCTTGAAGAATTCTTGTGCCAACGTTTTCTCGCGCCTACCCTTCCCCTTGTCCTGTTTCTTCGGTTTCTCCTCCTCGTCGCTGAACCGATTCTCCTCTACAATCGACCCCTCCGCGCCCTCGGGCCCGTCCCTCCCGTCTTCACCCTCATCCTCCTCATCACCATCCTCATTATCAGCCTCGTCCAAATCCAAAACCCGCTTGGACCTCTCTGCCCGACTCCCTGATGCCCGCTGTTGCAACCTCTCCTTGGGGGTCTTTGCCTTGGCACCTCCCTCCTGAATCAACCAACTCCCCACAACCGTCTCAACCTCAAACACCACACCCCCCTTGTGTGAGCCTCTCAGAAGCTTTCTGAAGGATCTCTACTAGACCTCTCCAAGCTTCAAGATCCTAGAACACTAGGATATTTGCTCATATTTCACTTATATTCCAAGCCTATAGCTTACTGCCAGACTCTACTGCTCTTAGGTACACTACAGAGAGCAGAGATCTAGGATTGAAGCCGGTTCGGACCCCCGTGGCGATCTTTGGGTCACTTGGGGTGTGTATCTATGTGCCGACAAGCCGCCATTGGCGGATATCATACTCCCCCATCCACCTTACCTCACCTGATGTGATAGTGTGATAGGTTTGGCCATTCCAGCTATGTGCGGCCATATTCAATACCGAGGCGCCGCCGGCTGAGATTTATATATCAGAATATCAGGAATCAACAGGGCTTTTTTATCATAACGTTTCCGTAATTTTTCGGCTATCCGTTCTGATTGTCAATGTATCGGCGACTGTCAGTTGGCTCGCGATTTTGCGGTAACCGATTGGTGAACTGTTATTTCCAGATATTTTAGCGGAAACCCCGATGAAGGGTCAGATTTCATCAGTAAAGGGTTCGTTCCTTCCGCAATTTTCATGTTATACACTCGCAAAATTAATCGGATTTTTTCAGACATTCAGAATCGGATTTTTGACTTCGAGTTCGCCGCACTAGATATGATGAATTTCGAGTGGTCCTACATTTTTCCCCGATCACGAATCAACCTTCCTTTTGTTGTCTCCTTCATTTTTCTTCGAGATATAGGCGAAACAAAATTGATTCGTGAGGCCACTTTGAAAGGTCATATCTTCGGCTCACGGCGAGGAGTTACAATATTGAGATATGGGCTAGAATTGCCTTGGTCTCAAATGAATTCCAGAAGCGTCCAATGCCTTTGATGTGTACACATGCCCGGTGTACCAAGGGATAATGGTCAAGGGGGTAGAAAGTGATATATAATGCTTGGACCATGCAACCGAATATTTTAATGCGACTTTCGAGTGTACCGCATGAGTTTTGGTGTTGCATAGAAACTTTCCTTGGGTTCCTACGTATTTTTAACGTGAAGTTATTTCCATGGAGGGGCATGGCATACCATGGTGGGAGCCACTTTTTGAGGGTATGTGTTATATGCATGGTATGTGCTTTGCTATGCTCACGCCCATGTTATATATCTCCGTTTGTAGGAAGATATGTGGAGTCATACTTGGCAAGGGCTTTGCCCATGTCTCAATGGTGAGCTCCATAGCGCTAGACTAAGTCCACCGCACATATAGTGCATCTGGGAAGGCTTACGGACCGACCCACAAGCGCCACTCTCAATTTTCCCATTTTCATGGTGCGTGTTGGGAGGAGGTTGGAAGGTGTCCCCATGCCTTCATGTGGGGATCCAAGTGGCGGGAATGTTGGCAAATGGTCCCAAGAGATTGTGTCTGGAACCATATGTTGATACCATGGGTGGGCGAAGTTATATACTATTGTGATTACTTTGAATTTGGCAATGTTTGCATGTTTTTGACCTCATTCTATGCTCATTTTTATATTTTATGTGCTCAACTTGTCGGCACCAGTAAAGTGCCTAGAGATCCGTGAACTATGGTATGTTGCTTATATGTTGGCATAAGCTTCGATGTCCTACCTCATCATATGCCGGATCACGTGGTCATTTTGGCGTGGCACACGAGGCCTCACAAAATCAGGTCTCAAATTTGTGAGTTGACTTATGAAGCATGGCATGCGTATATCCAGAGGGAGTTTGGAGCCAATGTTGGGATATTCTTGGGCAGGGACCTTTGGTCTATATAACCCTTGTATCTTACCTTCCGGTTTGACACATGCATGGAGCATATGAACATTTGCCGTATGCACTTTTGAGTATATAATTGAAGTTTGGGCACTATGGTGTGATTTGCCTGATTTTGCTATGTTATGAGGTCATCTGCATGGGGCAATTCTCCAAGCCGAATTGACTCCTAGTCCAACCAAGGATATATCAGGGTAGGGCATGGTCCCGAGTGCCATTCTAGGCCATGATACGCCCCCTCCATATTCGGGCTAGGATTTAGAGGCTTGGAAGGGAACACACTTTTGGGGTTTGTGTAGTGACTTTTGACACATAGCATTTAGCCATCCTATTTGACCTGGTTCAGGACATCATGTTGGCGAGTCAAGGGAAGGTCCTGAGTCCAGGGAATGAGGGGTCTCTGGCTGTGATTGTGTATGTTTACATCCATCCCGAATGTTGCTTTAATTGTGTTCATATGCCAATTTCAATGCTTCCTGCTTTACTCTATGGGTGCAATTCTATGCACA
Organism: Eutreptiella sp. 'Long Island Sound 2002'; assembly: GCA_964036045.1. Classification (NCBI taxonomy): domain Eukaryota; phylum Euglenozoa; class Euglenophyceae; order Eutreptiales; family Eutreptiaceae; genus Eutreptiella; species Eutreptiella sp. 'Long Island Sound 2002'. The sequence continues at coordinate 95,399,871 of OZ038380.1, read as the reverse complement.
TGCCCAACGCCCGTGTCTCCGTGTGCACCGTGAGACAACCGGCGTGTTGAAAGAAGTTGTTGAGTGTCAACGCGGGACCTCAAACACCCTTGGAAGCCCTCAGTGTGGATTGATTGGATTTGGATTGTACTTGGGAGGTGGTTATTGCAAGGGATCAGGATTTGTGTGAAGGAGCCGTATTTTCCTATTTTTTGCCAGAAACTGTGCAGGATAGGGCAAGATCATGCAGAACCTGGTGAGAAGCAAGACCATAGGAGTGACAGGAAATGGTGGAAGGGGTACAGCAGGGTCCGGTCCTGGTAGGGACCCTCTTTATGGTAGCAGAGGAGTACCTGCCCCCTACCGCCCCATCGGGGACTTGGGCCCTCATGAGCCTCGCCCAAGGACGCCCCGGGTGCAGACTTTAGAGTCCGTGGAGTCGACGCCGGACTGGGAAGCCCGAGAAGAGCGAAGATGCTCAGAACAGAAAGCCCTTGCAGGACATGGGCTAGACATGGAGGACCTGGCCTCCATGTGTGAAAGGCAATGCCGCAACGCTTGCAATCTCCGCTCCGGTGTGGAGGAGTTGGAGGAGACCGGCAGCAACGGCAGAGCCCGGCGTTACCGGAAGCGCGGGTCCCCAAAACCCGCGGCGGAAGCCAGGGACGGATCCCAGCCCGGTCAGGCTGTGGTCAGCTGCAGATTCTGAGGCGCACTTCGAGGGCTATCGGACAGCTTACCCTTCGGAGTCGGAGGAGATGGCCAGACCGCCCACAAGGGCGCACACGGCCCCCAAACCCAGCCTGGAGCATGACGCCGAGGCGTTGGAGAGGCCTGCCAGAGCCAGAACAGGGGGTGGCCCGGCACACGGAGCCAACGCGGGATAGCATGGGCGACACACCCATGGCGGAGGAGTCCGAGGCGCCGGGAACCGTGGGATGCGCCGGATCAGGTGGAAAGCATGTTGTGTGCCACTGTGAGCATGTATCCTTCCTCATCGGCAAGTACCCAAAGATGGGGATGGATGCCATCGTGCAGCACCTCAACCGCTTGGACAACGCGAAGGACGGCCTAGAGGAGGACGTCGCGGGGATCCTGGATGACCAGTTGGCAGCGGAGAGAGACATGGCGGAGCTTTGAGCGGAGCAGAACCGGTACCGGGAGAAGCTGGAGATGGCCCTGCAGAAGCAGCAGCGAGTGGTGGACAGCCTCCTCCACCTGGTGGAGGACATGTCAGGACGCCTGAAAAGGCTAGAGGAGTTACAACCCGTCGCCTCGGGTCCGGAGCTCCCGGCAGAGCCGGCAGCGGCAGAGCTGGTGGAGCGGGTTAAGACCCTCAGGAGCGCCATGGAGAAACCCATGGGCGGCCCTGCAGAGGCACCTTACGCGCCTCCGCGTGTTGACCCGGGTGCGCTGCCCTTGTTCCCATGTTCAGCGAATCCATAATGCTCGGGGAGCATACGGCACCGGCTGGGTCTATTCAGGAAGAGCACGCAACCAAGGACCCGAGGAGCCTGACGGTACAGATGTCCCATGCCGCCCAGGATCCACCAATCACTACGTCTGCCCATGCAGTTTATGCGGAAGAGGAGATCCAGATCCAGACCATGCAGGGGCGAACCATGGGAAGGGCAGACGGGCAATCCAGGCGGAAACCTGTGGGTGAAGGACCCCACTACGGGGATATGGACAGCCGGTGAAGCAAGTCCTTCCCGCATCCCAAACCCCATGGGTTCAGGCCCAACTGGACCGCACTCCATGGAGGAGACGGATGTACGGGGAGTGTACTCACACCCCCCGGCCACAGGTGGAATCCGTCTCGGCGGAGTGGTGGCTGCGGATGTCGGAGACGCCATCAGAGTTGACGACCTCAGGGGAATCAAAATCGCCTACTACGATGGCAACCCATCCAACCTGGATGAATTCATCCTGGATTGGGAAGACCTCGCCGAGGAGGTCGTCGGCGAGATGAAGGGAGCGCCAAGGGACGAGTGGGTATGTCGGACATTCCCACACAGGCTGGCGCAGGACGTCAAGGAGGAGCTCGGGGATCAGATCCGAGAGGGAGTGATCCAGACAGAGCAGGCCTGCCTCCAGTGGCTGGAGGACGAGGAGCGAGTGGACGCCCCGAACCAGAAGTTGGAGGACTTGTGGTCCATTCCGCTGCCGCTGGAGCGTGGGGAATTGAGGGTCTGGGAATGGAATCGGTACATCTGCAAGTACCGAAGAAGCCTCAAGCTGGTGGACGACTGGAATGAGGCCAGCGAGATCCGACACTTGCTGAAGGACGTCCTCCCCGGGCACTGGAAGAGAAGAGTGGAGGATGAGGAGAAGACGAGAGCAAAGAAGCGCGTGGCCGTACGGGTCATGGCATCGGAGGAAACCCACGCCGGAATAATGGAGTTTTTCCGGCGAAACCTCGGCGAGCACAGCCTAATATTGGGGTTGAAGAACGCCGTCCACGCGGAGGTATTCGGCGACAGCATGGGGCAAAGGCTGATGCGCCTCAACAACGTGGAGTGGAGGCGCGGAGAGCTGCTGAGAATGCAGGTCATTTTCACCCGCATGAGCCTGGATGACATCGTGAAGTACATCACAGTGGAGCTGAAGCTCAACGCCAAGAACGAGGCCCACGTGCAGGATTGACAAGGCCAAGGAAATCGGGGTCATCGAGAAGATGGCCACCACCGAGAGGTCAAAAGGGACACGGTTGGCACCGCCGAGGAAGGGAGTGGAAGCGGGGCAAGACCTCTGGACCGCGACCACCCCAGAGGATAATGAAGAAGCCCACTTCTTCGTGTTTGTAGGACACAATATGAAGGAGAATGGGCAGGACAGGTCCAGGGGGAACCGCCTGGACCCAAGGACAAAGAACCGCAGAGATCCGCGGAGGATCGGGAACCCGCCGCTCTTGTTCCGCGAGTACAGATCACAGCACACCGGTTGCGGGGTCTGCTACGGCAATGGGAACAACCATGCTCATGACCACCGGCATTGCAAGGTATATGAGGAGGACAAGAAGACCTACTTCGCCGCCCATCCCGACAAGAAGCCCCAGGAGCAACAAGTTGCCGATTGGAAGGCAAAGGGCAAAGACGGTGGAAAAGACCAAGGAAAGGGCCAAGGGAAAGGCGCAGGAAAAGACTATTGTGGAGGACCCGGTCCAGACAGACGCGTGAGGTCGATCAAGGAGGTTGCTGAGGACCTTTCGAGGACGTTGGAGGAACTCAGAGCCCAGCAACTTGGTGGACAAAGTCCGAGCGGATCGCAGCAGGAGGGAGCTGCGGCAGGCCACGTCTAGAGGAGCCCCCACGGGAGTGGGACCTCGAAGGTCTCTCCTCCGAAAATCAGTGGAATCCCAGAGAAAGCGAAGGCACATCGGGTGCCGAAGAAGGCTCCAGAAGAGCCAAAACCACTGAGTTTCGCCACTCCAAACCCCTGGAGCGCCCTGCCAAGGGAAGTGTATGTGGGCAAGGGACGTGGCAAGAAAGAAGGAGCCACCACAGAGAGCCCCGTGGACGGGCAGGACCAGCCCAAGATCTACACCATCCGTGACCATACCCTCGAAGTCCTGATGCACCCGGATGTGCTAGAGTTGCATGCCGTGAGAGTCGTCCATACACCGCAGGGTGACGAGCGGCAGTTGCACTTGAAGGTGCGTGTACGGTGCGGACAAGAGGAGTTGGTGGTGGATCTTTCAGTGGATACGGGTGCCGGGGTGAGCCTGGTCCGGAGAGGGTTGTTCAAGGAGGAATCCCTGCAGCCCAGCTGTAGACCGGTACGCCTGAAGGTGGCGGATGGAGAGATTATGGGTGGTGGCACCCATGAGGCCACTATCAGTATGGAACTCGGGGGGCATGAGCGCTTGAACCGCCCTGATTTGGCGAAGAGAAGCACTCTATCCGGGAACTTCTCTGTGGCCGACATTACAGATCGGGATATGATCATGGGGTATGACTTCATGGTGGTAAACGCCATTGGAGCCCTTCCCCATCGTGCAACGCTGGTCCGGGAGGATAATGAATGCCTTACGTGGCTGTCCACGGACTATGCATGCGGATCATCCCAATGGAATGCTGAGGGAGAGGATCAGATCGTCCAAGCAGTGCAAGCTGTGGGTGCCAAGTCCAGAGGAGACCGCGGAGTTCAGCTCACGGAGTATGGAATGGCGCCGCAGGTGTATGCCAGGATGATCCAGACGCTGGGAGCCGAAGCGCCCGAGACGGACGTCTTCGCTTCCCGGGATGCCCCCCTTTTGCGGAAGTGTAGGAGGCATTGGCATCGAGGAGACTCAGGCTGGCACAGGCATTGGGGTTTGAAGGAGTGGGGGCCCATGTATTGGCATGGCTCCCTGGAGAATACCCGATGTACGGTGGAGAAGATCGTCGCGGATAGGGCGAAGGGTATCCTGGTCATAACCGGCAGAAGATCCACCCCATGTCCGCTGGAAGGTCTTAAGTCGACGCTGGATTCTATCACCCTGAACCAGATGTCATTCGGGCCAGAAGAGGAGGAGTTGTTCATCGAAGCCAAGGGTTTATCAATGCCCTTCCTGGGTCAAGCGTGGGGTACCAAGGCTCTCCTGGTGGATGGGGCGCAAGCCCAGCCGACGGGTGATGAAGCATTCATCCGTAGGGTTGAGGCGATGCCCATGCGGGTCATGTTTGAGCCCAAGGAGGGGACGGATCAGCCAGTGGATGGCATTGACGTCCTGTCCCACGCCAAGATCGACCACGTCGTCAACTACATGCGGATGGGGATGCACGACTGTGTGGCAGCAAAGAAGGGGCGGGCCATGGTCACATCTCCACATATCTGGGATGACAAGATGTTGGTCACCGGCAAGTACGAGAAGGATTGGTTCGTGGCGAGGGTAATGGATCACATCGCGGACCAATATGACGGTCCGGTTAGGTTGGACCCGCTGACGTGAGATTTTCCAAGAATGGGGGCCGATAGCAACAAGAACTCGGCTGATGACGCAAATTTCCGAAGATTATTGGTGGGAAGTGCACCCCACGACGATGAAGACGGCATATCGGACGAGGAGAAGTGGGACTCGGACCCGGAAGAGGCCTATACCGCAGTGCGGTCGGTTGTATCGATACCGAAGCAAGCGGCTGAAGAGGCCCAGGAGAACACGAAGGGTGCCATGCTGAAGGCAAGGCTGATAAATGCCTATCGGCGGCTATTCAGTGGCATCGCCAACAAGAACCCTCCAGATCGTGGGAGGTTTGGCACAGCGATGATCAAGCTGAAGCTAAACCCCAAGATCTATCGTCATCGGGAGTACGAACTTCAGGGCGATCGGGCCGAGGCCATGAAGAAGTTGTTTGCCGAGTTTATTGAGCGGGGCTGGATCGAATTCTCCGACAGTGAGTGGGCCAGCCCAGCCTTTATCGTGCCCCAGAAAGAAAAGGGCGAGTGGAGGTTGGTGGTTGATTACAGGGGTTTGAACGAGCAGACCGACCACAACTCGTACTCGCTTCCTCTTATCGACACCATCCTGCAAAAGCAACAGAAAAAGCGGATCTTCACAGTGTTAGACCTGAAACACGGCTATCACCGTGCCTATGGGCGCCAAGAATGGCAACGCCACTTTCCAGCACATGATGGAGGACCTACTTGGTCCGGTCCGGGACTGTGCCGACCTCTTTGTGGATGACATCATCATCGGGTCCGGCAGAGAAGACATGACGGAGGACGAACTCATCGAAGCGCATGAGAAGGATCTGCGCCGAGTGCTCAGCGAGCTGGACAAGCACAACATGGTGTGCAAGCCCACCAAAGCCTCACTCTTCGTGAAGGAAGTGGAGTTCGCGGGTCACGTGGTTGGTCATGGGCAACGCCGTCCCATGCCTGGGAAGCTGGTGTCCCTGCACCACTGGGAGAGAACCCAGACCATCAGCGAACTCTGATCCTTCATGGGGTTCTGCAGTTACTATTCAGGCTATGTCCGAATGTATGCAGAACTGTCGGGGCCGCTGCACAAGATGCTGCAGGTGGGCAAGTTCGATGGTCGGAAGGGGAGCAAGAAGAAGCTTGCCTGCACCCCGGAGGCCGAAGATGCGTTCAGCCGCCTGAAGGAGGGACTCCTGGGTCAGTTGGGGCTCTTCCTGGTGGACCCAGACAAGGGATTTGTGCTACGGACGGATGCCTCGGACTATGCTGTGGGGGCAGTCCTCGAGCAGGTCCGAGACGAGGGGTCGCACGTACCCGTGGCGTTCTGGAGCCGGATCCTGGCCGAGGGCCAACGCCGAACCTGGACCGCGAGGGAGAAGGAGACGTACGCCATTGTTTGTGCGCTCAGGAAGTGGTCTGGCCACATCGGGTTACAACCGGTGGTGGTTTGTACGGACGATTAGTCCTTACAGAGCTGGCACAAGGAGCACGTCGACACCCCCTCGGGACCGGCGGCAAGGAGGGCCTGATGGCATGAGACGTTTGCCAAGTCCGACCTCAGCGTCGTATATGTCCCGGGGAAGAGCAACACTGTGGCAGATTGCCTCAGTCGATGGGTCTACCCCGCCGGCAAGGCATGGATGGATATATCCAGCCATGGGGACGCCGAGGAGACCGGGGAGGCCAAGCGCATCATCGAGATGGAGAAGGCCATGCAGTAAGAGGGGGTCAAGTGCTTTGTGGTGATGGCAAACCGTACAGACCTGGTCAAGTTCCGGGGCGCCCGAGTTCAAGCTATTCGAGAGGAAACCCTCGAGCAATGGATGGTGGCCCCTGTAGAGCTAGTCAGGTCGGTGCTTACAGAAGACTGGTCGGATGACTATGCGGCATCCGACCACTGGAGCAAGTACTGGAATGCCGTGAGCGCCCTGTCGGACGAGGAATGGCCCGAGGGCTTGACCGAGGATGGGGACAAACTATTCCTCAAGGACAAGCTATTGGTCCCTGAGAACCGAATGGAGGAGCTCATTGACCACTTGCATAACGCCCTGCTCATGCATCCTGGTCGGGACAAGATGCAGCAGGCCATGGAGTGGCGCTTCAAGTTCCCACCGGGGTACTACGCCATCCTGGACAAGTACTGCAGCGACTGCGCCGTGTGTTGGGCCAAGAAGAGCCCCAACCACTCCACGGCTGGCAACCCGGTGTATACGGCTATACCGGAGGCCCCTATGCGGTCCGTGGCCATGGATGTATTCGCCATGCCTGAGGTCACCGTGGAAGGAGAGACCTACGACTGTGTCATCCTGGCGGTCCCCCGCAAGAAGTCCAAGAAGAAGGAGAAGAAGGACAAGCATGGAGTGGGTCTGCAGGCCAAGACCGTCGCTAATGCCATGATCAGGCATTCGCTGACGATTTTTGATGTCCCAGCTGTCATCTGCAGAGATCGGGGCAGTCAATTTGTGGGGACGTGGTTCAAGACGATGTGCAAGCATATGGGCATTCGGCATGCTAAGACAGTGGCGTACCACAGCCTGTCGAATGGCCGGGTTGAGGTGGCCGGGCGGCAGATGTTCGACCAGTTCGGCCAGCTGCACATTGACGAACCGGGCCGGAATAGATACAATTCGCTGTGGAGAGTACACCAGGCGTACCACGACCTTCTGGGGCCCACTGGACTGTCGCCCCATCGCATCCTGTTCATACGGGATCCAGTGTCACGCACTCTCCCGTGGTTGAACCATGGCAAAGTGGCCCGGGATGCGAACGCTATGATGGCTGAGGCGGACGACACGGCGGCCAAGGTGTGCAAAGCACTTCAGGACGAGCATGAGAAGAGGGCCAAGTATTTCAAGCAGGGAAAAGTCCAGACGTACGCCCTCAGAGATACCGTATGGGTGGAGCGGCACCACAAGGATGTCCTGTCCAGGCATCGGCAGGCATCTTGGTATGTGCCCGGGGTAATTGTGCAGAAGGTCGGGCAGGATGTGTATGCCGTTCGTGTGGGGGATAACAAGATCCTGGACCGCGAACATACCCAGCTTCGTCCCTGAGCACCAGACCCCAGCGGACGTCTCCCCACCTTCGAGTTCACGGCTGGCGATGTGGACTCGGATAAGGAGGGTGAGGACGACGACTTCACCGCGGAGAGGATCCTGGGAGACAACCCGGACCCGGGGACGCCTGGGGGGAGGCTTTTTGAAAGTCCGTTGGAAGGGATTTGCCGCCTCCAGGGATTCGTGGGAGCCTCCGAGCAGTTTCGTGCCGAGGTATACCACGGTCTGGATGGAGTATCTGAGGGAAAAGAAAATTTCCTTGGATGTCAAGGACGTGTTGGTCCATTTGGTGGCTGCAGCAGCACTGTAATGGATCCCCCTTGGCATTTTTGTTTGTTCTTGTGCTCAGGAGACGGGTGAGGGTGTTCATCCGGGGATTTTTGGGCCTTGAGTGGCCATATACCCCCTTCACTCCGTCTCCACACATATATATTTCATTGTGGTATACGTATTTAGATCCATCGACGACGTTTCTCTATCTTTGATCCTGTTGGCCCATGTTGTAGATCAAGAGGAGACCGGATATGGCGGAGGGCACCAATTATGAGTGTCCTCACCCCTCTCTTGGGGCATGGGGGACGCCTACGCAGTATGTGGGGCCTCCATGTGTCCTTGGGACATGGGGGGTCGGGGGGTTGGAGCCCATTGGGGTCCTCCCGTCCTCTGTTCAATGACTTCCGAGCGGATACAACGCTCTGAGAAGGGGGGTGAAGCCGGTTCGGACCCCCGTGGCAATCTTTGGGTCTCTAGGGGTGTGTATCTATTTGCCGGCAGGCCGCCATTGGCTGATATCATACTCTCCCATCAACCTGACGTGACCTGATGTGATAGTGTGATAGGTTTGGCCATTTCAGCTATGTGCAGCCATATTCAATGCCGAGGTGCCGCCGGCTGAGATTTATGTATCAGAATATCAGGAATCAACAGGGTTTTTTTATCATAATGTTTCCGTAATTTTTCCGCTATCCGTTCTGATTGTCAATGTATCGGCGACTGTCAGTTGGCTCGCGATTTTGCGGTAACCGATCGGATAACTGTTATTTCCAGATATTTTAGCGGAAACCCCGATGAAGGGTCAGATTTCATCAGTAAAGGGTTCGTTGCTTCTGCAATTTTCATGTTATACACGGTTCACGGCGAGGAGTTCCAATTTTGAGATATGGGCTAGAATTGCCTAGGTCTCAACTTAATTTCGAGAGCGTCAAACGCCTTTGATGTGTACACATGCCCGGTGTAGCAAGGGATAATGGTCAAGAGGGTAGAAAGTGATATATAACGCTTGGACCATGCAACCGAATATTTTAATGCGACTTTCGAGTGTACCGCATGAGTGTTGGTGTTGCATAGGGGATTTTCATTGGGTTCCTACGTATTTTTAACGTGAAGTTATGTCCATGGAGGGGCATGGCATACCATGGTGGGAGCCACTTTTTGAGGGTATGTGTTATATGCATGGTATGTGCTTCGCTATGCCCACGCCCATGTAATATATCTCCGCTTGTAGGAAGATATGTGGAGTCAAACGTGGCAAGGGCTTCGCCCATGTCTCAATGGTGAGCTCCATAGCGCTAGACTAAGTCTACCGCACATTTAGTGCATGTGGGAAGGCTTACGGACCGACCCACAAGCGCCACTCTCAATTTTCCTATTTTCATGGTGCGTGTTGGGAGGATGTTGGAAGGTGTCCCCATGCGTACATGTGGGGATCCAAGTGGGGGGATTGTTGGCAAATGGTCGCAAGCGATTGTGTTTTGAACCATATGTTGATACCATGGTTGAGCGAAGTTATATACTATTGTGATTACTTTGAATTTGGCAATATTTGCATGTTTTTGACCTCATTTTATGCTCATTTTCGTATTTTATGTGCTCAACTGGTCGGCAAACAGTAAAGTGCCTAGAGATCCGTCAACTATGGTATGTTGCTTATATGTTGGCATATGCTTCGGTGTTGTACATTAGTAACATTAGTAGCCATACATGAATAATCACATCCCATATGCTTATATTGCAATTTCATCATGTTTTATGCTATTTTAGAAGGTTCTAATGTATTAGAAGCTATTTTGAAGCCATTTCGAAGCTTCAGATGGCCTGTCGCGACTGTCGCTGTCTGTTGTTGCCGACAGTGATTTACGTAGCATTGACAAGGCCTGTGATAAGATAGACTACTCAGAAAGTTGATAAAATATGGGTTTTATTGCCTTTTTAATGAGAATTTATTGTTATATCAATTTTCTTGTTATTTAGGCATGTTAACCCGTATTACTGGACCAGCCAGTTGGTCCAGCTCAATGTTCGTTCACGACTTCGTCTTCTTGCTGTTGCCTGCGTCCTGTACTTGCCAACAAGATCAATTGTAATGGAGAACATTGGAAACAATTTGATTTTTAGGTGCAAGACAAGGAAAATGGGTTTACTATATGCACCCAAGCACAAGCATATGACAGTCCAGTAATCTGAAGTTCCAGCAGGTCGATGACCACGAGGACAACAAGCAGCAGCTGGGCCAGCGTACGCTGTTCAAGTAAAGTGAGTTCCTTGCTTGAATTTATCAAAACGTTCAAGAAAATTTGAAGTCTTGAAGGTATACTGCCTCCTCTGGTCAAAGAACCTTCGAATAAATTCGAAGACTGGAGGAGCGTAGCGTGAAGCGACATTTACGCAAATACGACGACGCCAGAGGCTTCAGAAGAGTTCGAAAAGGCGTCCAGTGGGTTTATTTCATTGGGTTTGGTGAAGATTTTGAAGGATTTTAACTTAACAAGAAGTTTCAAAAAAGTGGTGAACTTGGACTACACAAAGCGCTTTGCCAGAGCTTCAGCGACGACGACGACGACTTCTACGACCACGACGTGTTGCGAGAGCGCTGCCAGCGAGCTTCTGCAGGCTCTCCTGAGGCTATTTGAGGCCTAGAGCCATTGTTTGTGTGGCTTTTGTTTGCTACATTTTGCATGCTTGTTGTTTTGCTTCTCAAGGCTTTACTTCTCCTTGCTTACGGTCCCTCTGGTTGACCCCATGTCAAGGGAAGGGGCAACAGCGACGGTCCGTGACTATAAATCCCCACCCCAGTCACTGTGCACCCCCCTTGGAGCCCAAAAGCTTTGATTTCTTCATGATTTCTTCCATCTCTTTCATCTATCAAAAGGCCAAAAATGTCGAAAATAGCCTATATTCTTTTACGCATAACTATGCGCGAGTGCGTGGAATCACGTTAACTAAAGCGCTGTTGTAAAGTAGAGAGCGCTAGCTTTCAAATGTGACTCTCATTTTGTTTCAACTCATCAAGGGCTATTTTACGTCACTTTTTCCGAATGACCCATGAATCGCTTTTTGCCCAACCCTCTAAAACACCCCAAAATGACATTTGGTGTTTTACGCATATCCTCGCGCCAGTGCGCTGGAAACATTTGCATCAAGTATTTTTCAGAAGTAGACAATGTAACGCTTCTATCTCACACTTCACTTATTTGTAATTCCATTCTCTGTGATTTTTCTCATCCCCAACAAAGTCACCCATAAACCACACCCGAACAACCCCTCAAAAGTGCCTTTTGTGCTTCCTTCATATCTCTCTGATAAAAAAGGTTTGAGGTTCGACATCACTTTCCTAAACAACACTGAAGTACGTGCTTTCGAATCCCGAGTCATGTTTTCTTTCAGAAAATAAGAATGGCTATGGTAAAAATGCAACAAATTACTACACAAACCGCTTGGTCAAAAATCATGCAAAATGGCTTTGGAGGTTTAATCATTTCTCTGAGACCATGATGAGTTCGAACCTGAACCAAGGTGTTTTGTGAACACTGGTGCATGGAGTTTCGAAAACACATTTACTTTGAATTTCTGTCGTCAAGAATGGATTTTTCCCATGTCGGTTAACCTAGTGCATGAAACCATGTTTTCAATTTTTGTGTTCATGAATCTACAAGAAAAAGACCTTTCTCAGGGCTTATGGTGAGTTGGACAGTAATCAAAGCTTTTTTGGAAATGTAATGGTGTCTAGTTTGCAGATATCCAATCATTGGACTTTTTTGAAAATGGGATGACAGTGAAAAAGTTCGGTTTCCTTATGCTTTTTTGATGGTTTATCAGCATGTGTGTCATGTGAGATGGATGTGTCTCCCCCAAACTTCTATTCTTCTGAGCCTATGATGAGTTGGGGCAACATCAAATATGTTTCGAAAGCCTGAGGACATGCCCTCCACAGTGCAGATATTCTTGACATCTCAGCAACATAGTACAGAACAAAGGTGCAGAAGTTGGGCATTTTCAAGGAAAAACATTGTTTTCGGTCATTATTTTTCAAAACCATTCGCGATTTCTGTGGTCTTCTAACCTTGAATCATTGTATGATATTGCAGTTTTTGATTATTTGCATCAGTTCTGATTCATTCTGACTAGGCGTAGCCTAGGTAGAAAGGTTGATACCTTAGAATTACTTTAAACACGCAATAAATAGTGAAACATTTTGTTGTGTTTTTGGGCCACAAAACAAACCTGGCCACAACCATTAACAGACCAATTGCGTCCGCCACATTCACCGTCTAAGCCTTTCCATTCGACTCCCCAGGCTGAGTGGCTCAGTTCGGCTGGCCCGTTGTCATGGGGACAAGGAAGGAATGGGGCTTGTTGCCACCAGGGAGTGGGGAGGCGAAAGACGGGTGTGGGTGGCGGGCGGAAGAGAAGACTCAATGCAGGAGCACCCAAGTGAAACATTAAAGGACCGCAATCGACCAAACCATTGGCATTGACCTCTCTCGGGGTCCTTGTGACCATCCTCCGATGAGAGGTTAGTGGTGGTAACTGGTGGCGGAAGAAGCTTGCAAACCTTACTTACTTACTTACTCTAGCTAGCTAGCTAGCTAACTAGCTAGTGTAGGAGGTGCATTGATTTTATGGTATTACCCTAAAGTTACCGGTTGCGTATGCAACTTAATGTCTCCGGTCCTCCCCCTGTAGGGCAGGGTGCTGAGGAGAAGTGCCGCAAGGCGCTGGTACTGTAATAGAGGTAACCATTCCAGTAGGTGCAGGCCGGAATGTTAGTGTGCAATGCCATATAACTGATTTTCTCCTCTTTACCGTACCGCCCGACATAGTTCAATGTAGTTCTAAGCACAGTCTGTGCCCCGTCATGGGTTGCCGAGACTCTGCATAGACTGCATGACTTCTGGTCACGGTCCGCCACTCATGCGTGTGCTGAGACCCTTTCCGGAAGCCTGAATTTGTCAAGCTATTTCATTTGAGCACCGTTGCATTTGAGCTAGGAAGTGATTTGTCCTCATTTCACTCTACCATGCATCTCATCCTTCACTGCATGGCCGTCAAGGAAAGTGTTTGACTAGTGACGTAGTCTACTCTCCATTCGGATTGCATTTCATTTATTTCGTTCAGAAAGGTCACTCATTCATTGCATTTCACTTTGCAAATCTCACATTACATACTTATTGCATTACTTCCTTATTGCAAGGGCTTGCCCATACCGCTCGACATGCAATATGGTCTGTAATTGAGCTGCCCTACGTAGTTCTATGAGCACCTTTTGCTCAATAGACCCCGAGTTTTGGATCGCAGCGACGAACAATCAATTCGTATCCACTCACCTTTTGTTGATTAACTGCAAGTTGTGAGGAATTTTTCTCTTTTCCAACCCTCGCGATCATTGACCTAGGTCATTTGGTCAAAGAGCTAGTTTATCCTCAAATTTGCTACCGAACCACTACGGGTATGCTCCGCTTCGTTAACGTTCGCTAGATCGCCTGGTACAGCCTCAATTAACCGGGTTTCAGAGTGCTCAATTGAGTGTTCGTAGTCTACAACATTACATTCTCTATCCCCCCGACCAGACTATCAGCATGACAGACTTACTTGGATTTTTCACACATTCCCTCCCTCATCACACCACACATACAACCCACACACAAACACATACCATGAGTCATTTGATTATTCCATTTGTTCTCTTTGGATATAACACTTTGAGGTTTGCTGTAGTACCACATCCATCAAGTTTTCGCCTACGAGCCAATCTCTAAGTCATTTCCTTCGTGTAGACAGTCAGTGTCCGCTTACAGGAGCCGGCATTGGTCTCACCCCGCCACGTCTTTGTTGTGTAACACAAGTGAACAGGTTTGAGCTTGGTCACTTAGCCTGTGACTTGGCTAATGCATTCCGCGATGTGTTAGTGAAGAGCCCTACGCTGGTAGCCACTGAGACCAGCGGTGCACTACGGTAGGCTCGTTGAAAAGAATTATCGAAAGGTATCGAAAGCCTACAGTAATGGGCTTCTACCCTCGCGCGGGTAGATAAGTACTTTCCCTGCAGTGGGATAGACCCCTTCTCTTGCGGTAGAGATAGATGACGGAGTTAAGCTCCAAGAGGATAGCCTGAATCCTGCAATTCAGTTGGAGGGAATTCACTCTTCATGTAGGAAGACAGGTCCCCGCACGGATGGCTTTGTACAACCATCTGCTGGGCAAGAGGCTCGCCGTAATTGGTCTTCCGGTAAGGTACAGAACACACTTTAAGTACGATAGCATTTTTTGGAGATTTACTACTTCTACTTGTCTAAGACAACCTCACAATGATACATTTGGCGTATGAGGCAGTGGCAGCCCTCGTGTAGGATATCCGTTGGCTCGCACTAGAGCTGAACGGCGTTCCATGAAAGATCCGACCTTTCAGCTTTTTTTCACTTATCACTTACCTACTTCGTTTCCAACCAACCCCAGGGGATCAACCCACCCCTACCCGTGAACCCAACCCCTACATGCACACATACAACTCATTGCTTTTGTCATCCTTAGCACTTGCCACAACCCATACATCTTCTTTCTCTGAATTTACATGATGAACACACTTCTACATTTTCACGCTTTCGTGCAAATTATTCGCTTTGGTGATTTGAGTCATTTAGGACATTTCTACACAAATCAGAAGGTCTGCTAGCTTCATAACCCATTGGATTCGTGTGAACTATGTCCTATTGAGGAACATGGTGCATATGCTCTGCATCTGTGGCCCGGGCCAATTTTCCGTGACGTAATATTGATTCTCTTGTACATGATTGCTAAGCTTGTTACGTAACTGACGTTTCAGCTTTGTTTTTAGAGATAGCCAGAAGGCATGAGTAAAAGGTTGGTGATGACGGACTATATCTTTCAACGTTTTTTTGGTTGAAGTATTAGTATAAATCCCCATACCCCCAGACGGATCAATCTCCATGGCCGGGATAAGAAAGAGCCGATCCGGGTCAGATGATGTCTACTCATCGTGAGTGCCACCCCCCCCACACACTATGAGTTATCCCTACGCGCTAAACCAATCAACAGTTGGTCATTGCTGATGCTGCCTCGCTTTCCCTGTCCATGTAATGCAGGCGAAGAAACCCATTGCATCAAATAGGTACCAATGCATCCATTGCATTAGGTAGCCACATGTAACGCATCCGTTGAGTAAGGTGGTATATCCTCTCGTTGGATGACGAAGACAAGCCTGTCAATAGACAGCTTGGGCAGAGCTTGAATTTCCAGTTAGACCCACATGTTGCATTTCATTCTCAATTGTGATTGATGTTCCGTATAGCTCATTGTAATTTATACGTCTACAGCCAGGTGTATTACCCTTACCCTAATTGTTTGTCTGAAGGGTTAGGTTATCATTGTTCATACGTTGTATGCTAGCTTTTTGCTTAGTGTTTCTCATGTTTCATTTTGAGCCCTACCATACCCAAGACTTAGGAACTTTACCCTCTTAGGTGGAGATACATATTTACCTCTAGGATGGGGGTAGTGTACACTACATTAGACACTCAGAACATTCAATATGAGCGTGCCTTATGCCCTTACCCCTCCTTATCTTAGATTATCAGCTTGCCATGAACATTCTTAGCGAATGTACATGAAGCTTAGGAAGGGGGTGTAGTAAGTCAGGGCATTGGGGCCTCTCAGAAGCTTTCTGGAGGATCTATACTAGACCTTTCGAAGCTTCAAGATGCTAGAACACTAGGATATTTCCTCATATTTCGCTTATATTCCAAGCCTTTAGCTTTCTGTCAGACTCTACTGCTCCTAGGTACACTACAGAGAGCAGAGATCTAGGATACATTAGTAGCCATACATGAATAATCACATCCCATATGCTTATACTGGGATTTCATCATGTTTTATGCTATTTTAGAAGGTTTTAATGTATTAGAAACTATTTTGAAGCTATTTCGAGGCTTCAAATGGCCTGTCGCGACTATCGCCGTCTTTTGTCGCCGACAGTGATATACGTAGCATTGACAAGGCCTGTGATAAGATAGATTACTCAGAAAGTTGATAAAATATGGGTTTTATTGCCTTTTTAATGAGAATTTATTGTTGTATCAATTTCCTTGTTATTTAGGCATGTGAACCCGTATTACTGGACCAGCCAGTTGGTCCAGCTCAATGTTCGTTCACGACTTTGTCCTCTTGCTGTTGCCTGTGTCCTGTACTTGCCAACAAGATCAATTGTAATTGAGAACATTGGAAACAATTTGATTTTTAAGTGCAAGACAAGGAAAATGGGTTCCCTATATGCACCCAAGCACAAGCATATGACAGGAGGACACTAAAGCAAAAAGGTGGAAAAACATGTTGAACATTAGAAAAAAGCACAAACTGCACGAACTGTACGAACTGGTGGGACCGGCGCGTTCATTTTAGTTTAGATGAAGACCGGTCCAAACTGGTCTGGACCGGTCTGCGTACCAATTGCGCGAAATCTCCTAAACGGAATGTGCTACGTGGCAAAGCCTATTAAACTATCATAGTGGCCTAAAGTCCTTTGGGGACTATGCATACACAAGCATGGCATAGCAGGGAGACTGCAAAACACCTGCACCATCATAAACTGCAGTGTAACGACCAAGTAGTTGGACCGCTCGGTTCATACTAGTTGACACGGAGACGAATCTGGACCGGTGCAGACCGGTCTCTGGACAAACTGCATAAGGTAATCTGTCACAATGCCTCTACATTTACATGACCATCATGCAATGTTAAGGTGTTCGAATACCCTGAGAACCCTGGGGAAGCATCCATGCAACATGTGGAGTAGGCGGTATGTGTGTGCACGCTCTGTAGGTGTGTCGTATGTGCATGTTGTGTGAAGTGTGGTCAGCTGCGCAAACTAATCGGACCGCCTAGTTCATTGGAGTTGGTACAAGGACCGGTCTAGAACGGTCTTGTGGTCTGCCAGACTGTTTTACATGGAAAACTCAAATCCTCCATCAAATCATCAAAGAACACCAAATCAACAAGATTCGCCACATGCAAATACCCCTGACCAAACCTTTCACACAAAAGTCACATTTTGCATAAAAATCCAGACCGGACAAGACAGTTGTGCTAGTAGCCAAAGGAATATATATATATATATATATATATATATATATAAATATATATATATATATATATATATATATATACACGCACAAACACACACACACATATATATATATCTAAAGGCACCTTTCCAAAGAACCCTTACGTCTCCAACTCCTCATTCCTTGACATGTAACCCAACACAAAGTCAGAAACCCTTTGGGTTAGAGCATAGTATCCTTGATGGTTGTCATGCGGCACAGGCATGTCATATTGCACCACACTTGCAAACGGAATTCTCTTGTTTCCCCCATCCCATGCACAAATCAAAGAACCCGGAATGGTTTGGAACGCCCCGGGGCGGGGTCGCAAGTTCTCAAACTAAAAGGTTAGATGACCACCAATGGCCCGCATGGTGGCTGCAAGGTAAATTGTCTCATGGTCCACATATGTAAGAATTGTTCCAACAAAAATTTATCCGCCACAGGCATCTTGGTTATCTTTATACTTTTTTTCATGTGCCTGTTGCAAGCCATCAATGTCCGCCTCAAACTTCTCTGTTTGTGGTCTGGCTCCCCCCTTCTTTTCTTTGCACACGGATTTTTGTCGGTTTTGCCGGCACCAAAAATTGGAGTATTAGAGGCCTTTGCCCGAATGTCGATTGGAAGGTCAAATGCAGGAGAATTGGGCTGGGGAACGTAGCCAAAGTTGGGGTGTGCCTTCCATTTTCTGATAAATATCCTGGCCGCCGCGGTGGCCTTGGTGGTGTCCAACGGGGATGGGGCTCGGCCATTCTACATCCCCGGTCCTGTCGACACATTTTTTCCTATTTAAAAAACGAATGCACTGGGGCATCTCCATGCATGCTTGCCGACGATAGTTGGATGTGGAAACACTACAACACAATGCAACGGCAATTCTGTTGGTGATTGTGCAACTGGACCACTATATTCCCGGATTCCCACACCAACAAACAAACCAAAACCGCATCCTAATGCATGATGTGCCTTGTTCAAAGGGAAGGAAATTTTACCACACACTCCATGGACCGGTGACATCATCTTGAGATCTTGAGAGCAAGGGCGGTGAGGCAAACATGCATGTACAAAGCAAAGGTGGCTGGCTGGGTGGCCCCTCCGGGTAGCTGGGTGGCTGGCTGGCTGGCCAGCCAACCCCCCCCCCCCCCCCGCTGGCTGGCGCAGCTCAATGAGTGGGCGCACGGTGCAAGCTTGCAAGGGGGCACAAAACCAAGTCAATAACACGAGACGAGTCCCTTTCTGGAACGCCGCAGAGAGGATGCAATTGCAGGGTGCTGGAGATTTTACCTATACGGGTAGAATACCGGGACAGAAGGGTGAATGCATATCCTTGTTAGCAGAAAAGCTCATGGTGATAGATAAGTGGGTGCGTGTTGTGTATTCGTTTTGGTAGTGAGGTCAATGGTCGCTTTGTTAATGACAGCGAGCGGGGCATTTGGGTGTCCTACCTTGGGGCAATTAGAAAGCATCCGAGGTCGCCACCACTCGTGTGGGTATTGTTCGGTCAACAGCACCGTACTCAAATGATATAGATTTGTGACTAGTGTGTGCACATCAAAACGAAAAAATAGACACTTGCCAACGGCATTGGGTATGATGGAACCCATGGCAGACTGGTGGGCTGGACATACCAGGCCACCAGCCCACCAGTCTGGTGACCGAAGCATGGTAATTTCAGGGAGGGTGACGGGGAGGAATTGGCAATAATGAGTTGGGCTTCCAGGTAAAGGACAGATGTACCAATGTTCTCCAGTTTAAGATTCATACGGATGCACGACGAGAGTGTACGCTTGACATGATCTAGAAGCCGGGTGTTGTTAACGATCTTTAGGTTGATGAAAAAATGTGAAGACAGGAGTGCGAGGTAATTGTCACGGTAGCGGAACAGCGGTGGTAGGAGGTGAGTCCGCAGGTGGTGTTCATGAAGGAGTAGTGTAAGGGACACAATTTGTACGGAGATAGTTCCGCCCATAGCCATACCTTTGCATTGTTTGCAGGCTGAAGAAAAAAGGGTGAAATAGTCATCAAAGTGCAGGTCGAAAAATAGAAAATTATACACATCATGGAATGAGAGTTGGTAGTAAGCCGGGTCAGATTTTTTGCAACCGGAGGTATCAAGTGAGCGGATGCCCCCCTTATAGATTCGAAAAACCAGCTCCGGTTTCGGCGACTGTTGGCAGGCATGGCTTCAGAAAAATCGGATAGCCAGTGGGATGTGGGCACGGTCCATGCACGAAAACATTTCTTCAAAGTCGAGTTCTCCCCGGGTCGGGTCAGGTATGCGGTACTTCGTTCGAGCCCCTTGACTCAAGTGAGGAGCTGTGCAATGTCTGACCCAAAAATGTGTTCAAGGCCCTCGTGGCCTCACAGGACGCTCCCACACGGAGATAAGGTTTTTGGCAGTGTGTAATAAGTCAGGGCATTGAGGCCTCTCATAAGCTTTCTGGAGGATCTATACTTGACCTCTCCAAGCTTCAAGATGCTAGAAGACTAGGATATTTGCTCATATTTAGCTTTTATTCCAAGCCTATAGCTTGCTGCCAGACTCTACTGCTCTTAGGTACACTACAGAGAGCAGAGATCTAGGATACATTAGTAGCCATACATGAATGATCACATTCCATACGTTTATAATGTGATTTGATCATGTTTTATAGCATTTTAGAAGTTTCTAATGTTATAGAAGCTATTGTGAAGCTATTTCGAAGCTTCAGATGGCCTGTCGGGACTGTCGCCGCCTGCTGTCGGCGACAGCAATTTACGTAATGTTGACAAGGCCTGTGATAAGATAGATTACTCAGAAAGCTGATAAAATATAGGTTTTATTGCCTTTTTAATGAGAATTTATTGTTATATCAAATTTCTTGTTATTTAGGCATGTGAACCCGTATTACTGGACCAGCCAGTTGGTCCAGCTCAATGTTCGTTCACGACTTTGTCTTCTTGCTGTTGCCTACTTTGTGCTTGCCAAGGTAATCAATTGGAATGGAGAAATTCATTTAACACAATTTGATTTTGCAGTGCAAGACAAGGATAAAAGGTCTTATTGTGCACCCTAAGTACAAGCACAATACAGTCCAGTAATCTGAAGTTCCAGCAGGTCGACGACGACGAGGACGACGAGCAGCAGCTGGGCCAGCGTACGCTGTTCAAGCAAAGTGAGTTCCTTGCTTGAACTTATTGAAAAGTTCAAGAAACCTTCAAGTCTTGAAGGTATACTTCCTTGTACCTCAAAAAGAAGCTTCAAATCAATTCGAAACTCGAGGAGCGCAGCTCCAGGCGCGCTGAAGCGATGACGAGCGACGCCAGAGATTGCAGCAGACTTCGAAAAGACTCCAAGAGCCCTTCTTTCATTGAATTTCGTGAATATTCTGAATGATTTCAACCTAACAAGAAGTTTCCAAAAAGTTGTGAACTTGGACAACTCAAGGCGACTTCCCAGAGCTTCAGCGACGACGACGACGCCTTCTAGGAAGACGACGTGTTGCGAGAGCGCTGTCAGTCTGCTTCCAGAGGCTCTCTTGAGGCTCTTTGAAGCCTAGAGCCATTCATTGTGTTGCTTCCTTTTGCTTCATGTTGCATGCTTGTTGAGTTGAATTATCAAGGCTTTTCCTCTCCTTGCCTACGGTCCTACATGAGATCCTATGTCAAGGGAAGGGACAAGATTGACGGTCCGTGACTATAAATCCCCACCCCAGTCACTGTTGACCCTCTTCCGAGTCCAAAAGCTTTGTTTTCTTTATGATTTCTTCAATCTCCTTGATGTTTCAAAAGGCCAAAAATGTCGAAAATGGCCTAACTCACTTTATACGCATAACTTCGCGCCAGTGCGTTGAATCGCGTCAACTAAAGCGCTGTTGCAAAGTAGAGAGCGCTAGCTTCCAGATGCAACTGGCACTTTGTTTCAACTTTCAAAGCGCTTTTTTCTGTGATTTTCTCAAGATGACCAATGAATCCCTTTTTGCCCAACCCTCTAAAACACCCCAAAATGACATTTGGTGTTTTACGCACATCTTCGCGCCACTGCGCTGAAAAATTCCGAACCAAGTATTCTTCAAAAGTAGACAGTCGTACGCTCCTATCATCTACTTCAAATCCCTGAATTGAATTCTTATACAATTTCTTCTCATCGCCAACAAAGTCACCCGTGAACCACACCGAAAAATAAACGCCTCAAAAGTGCCTTTTCTGCTTCCTTCATATCTCCCAGAGAAAAAAGGTTTGAGGTTCAACATTATTTTTCTGAACAAAACTGAAGTATTGGCTTTCTAACCCTGAGTCGTTTTTATTTTCAGAAAATGAGAATGGCTATGGTAAAGTTGTAACCAGTTACCACACAAACCACTTGGTGAAAAATCATTCAAAATGATTTTGCAGGTTTCATTCCTCTGAGACCATGGTGAGTCCAAACCTGAACTAAGGTATTTTGTGAACACCTGAGTATGCAGTTTACGACAAACGTTTACTTTTTTAGTGGCCAAGAATGGATTTTTCCCATTGTGATTAACTTATTGCATGTAAGCATGTTTTCACAGTTTTGTGTCATGATGCTACAGGAAAGTGACCTCTCTCAGACCCTATGGTGAGTTGAGCAGTCATCAAAGCTGTTTTGGGAAGGCATTGGTGTCTAGTGTGCAGATATTCAATCAATGGACTTTATTGAAATTTGAATGGTACTGTAAAAATTCGATTTCTTTCTGCTTTTTTGATGGTTTTTCAGCATGTGTGTCATGTGAGATTCATGTATCCCCCCCCACTTTCTATTTCCCTGAACCTATGAAGAGTTGGGATAACATCAAATGTGTTTCGAACACCTGCGGACATGCTCTACATAGTGCAGATATTTCATCCCTGACATGTCAGCAACATGGTACAGAAATGTGGTGCAGAAGTTGGGCATTTTCAAGGAAAAACAGGGGTTTTGACATCAATTTTTTCTAAACCATTTACGAAATTTTGGTCTTTGAACCTCGAATCATTGTATGATATTGCAGTTTGTGATTGTTTGCATCAGTTTTGATTCAGTCTAACTAAGCTTGGCCTAGATAGAAAGGTAGATACGTTAGAATTACTTTAGACACACAATAAATAGTGAAACATTTTGTTGTCTTTTTCGGCCACAAAAGAAACTTTGGCCTCAACCATTAACAGACCATCTGCATCCGCCACATTCACCGTCTAGACCTTTCCCTTCGACTCCCCAGGCTGAGTGGCTCAGTTCAGCTGGCCCATTGTCATGGGGACAGAGAAGGCGTGGGGCTTGTTGCCACCAGGGAGTAGGGAGGCTATTGATGGGTGTGAGCGGAAGGCGGAAACAAGACTCAATGCAGGAGCACCCAAGTGAAACATTAAAAGACCGCACTCGACCAAACCATTGGCATTGACCTCTCTCAGGGTCCTTGTGACCATTCTCCGATGAGAGAGGGTGGTGGTGGCAACTGGTCGCGGAAGAAGCTTGCAAAACTTACTTACTCTTACTTGCTTACTCTAGCTAGCTAGCTAGCTAACTAGCTAGTGTAGGAGGTGCATTGATTTTATGGTGTTACCCGAATGCTAACGGTTGCGTATGCAATTTAATGTCTCCAGTCCTCCCCCTGTAGGGCAGGGTGGTGAGGAGAAGTGCCGCAAGGCGCTGGTACTGTAATAGAGGTAACCACTCGAGTAGGTGCAGGCCGGAATGTTAGCGTGCAATGCTATTTAACTGATTATCGTCTGTTTACTGAACTACTTGACACAATTCAATGTAGTTCTGAGCACGGTCCATGCCCTCTCATGGGTTGCCAAGACTCTGCATAGACTGCATGACTTCTGGTCACGGTCCGCCACTCATGCGTGTGCTGAGACCCTTTTCGGAAGCCTGAATTTGTCAAGCTATTTCATTTGAGCACAATTGCATTTGAGCTGGGAAGTGATTTGTCCTCATTTCACTCTACCATGCATCTCATCCTTCACTGCATGGCCGTCAGGCCAAGCGTTTGACTAGTGACATATTCTACTCTCCATTCGGATTGCATTTCATTCATTTCGTTCAGAAAGGTCACTCATTCATTGCATTTCACTTTGCAAATCTCACAAATTTTTACTAATTGCATTACTTCCCTATTGCAAGGGCTTGCCCATACCGCTCGACATGCAATATGGTCTGTAATTGAGCTGTCCTACGTAGTTCTATGAGCACCTTTTGCTCAATAGACCCCGAGTTTTGGATCGCAGCGACGAACAATCAATTCGTATCCACTCAACTTTCGTTGATTAAGTGCACGTTGTGAGGAATGAATCCCTATTCCACACCTTGCGATCATTGACCTAGGTCATTTGGTCTGAGAAGCTAGCTTATCCTCAAATTTGCTACCGAACCACTACGGGTACGTTCCGCTTCGTTAACTTCGTTAACTTTCGCTAGATCGCCTGGTAAGCCTCAAATACTGGATTTGAGATTGCCCAATTGAGTGTCTGCAGTCTACAACATTACATTCTCCATCCCCCCGACCAGACCATCAGATTAATTACAGACTCAATTGAATTTCTCTTACACATTCCCTCCCTCATCACACTACACATTAAACACACACACAAACACATACCATGAGTCATTTGATTATTCCATTTGGTCTCTTTGGATATCACACTCTGAGGAAGTGCTGTAGTACCACATCCATCAAATTTGTGCCTACGAGCCAATTTGTAAGTCATTTCCTTTGTGTAGATAGTCAGTGTCCGCTTACAGGAGCCGGCATTGGTCTCACCCCGCCACGTCTTTGTTTTGTAAGACAAGTGAACAGGTTTAAGCTTGGTCACTTAGCCTGTGACTTGGCTACTGTATTCCGCGATGTGTTAGTGAATAGTCCTACGCCGGTAGCCACCGAGACCAGCGGTGCACTACGGTAGGCTCATTGAAAAGGATTATCGAAAGGTATCGAAAGCCTACAGTAATGGGCTTCTACCCTTGCGCGGGTAGACAAGTACTCTCCCTGCAGTGGGATAGACCCCTTCTCTTGCGGTAGAGATAGATGACGAGGTTAAGCTCCAAGGGGATAGCCTGAATGCTGCAATTCAGTTGAGCGGAATTCACTCCTCATGTGGGAAGACAGGCCCCCGCACAGATGGCTTTGTACAACCATCTGCTGGGCAAGAGGCTCGCCGTAATTGGTCTTCCGGTAAGGTAGACAACACACGCTAACTACAATAGCATTTTTCGGAGATTTACTACTTCTACTTGTCTAAGACAACCTGACAATGATACATTTCGCGTATGAGGCAGTGGCGACTCTCCAGCCGTGTAGGATATCCATTGGCTTGTACTAGAGCTGAACGGCGTTTCAACGGCGTTGAAAGATCCGACCTTTCAACCATTTTTCACTGCAGGTAAACTGACCCGTTAATCACTCTTGACCCGATCAGCCCCACCTCAAAACAATCTACGACATGGTCAACAATTACTTTTAAACACAATGGTATTATACAACTTATTATATCTTCTACCAACATTTCTCGTACCTTTTTCTAGTGTTTCGCAAAAATGCACCTATTCGTCTGATGGTGACTATTAGGGCAGCGGGGACCAACTGGTCCGTTTACCTTATTACTTACCTACTTCCCTTCCAACCAACCCCTGGGGACCAACCATCCCCTACCCGTGAACCCAACCCCTACATTCACACATACAATTCATTGGTTTTTGTCATCTTTAGCACTTGTCACAACCCATACATCTTCTTCCTCTGAATCTACATGATGAACACACTTCTACATTTTCACCCTTTCGTGCAAATTATTTGCTTTGGTGATTTGAGTCATTCAGGACATTTCTACACAAATCAGAATTTCTGCTAGCTTCATAACCCATTGGATTCCTGTGAATAGACAGCTTGGGCAGAGCTTGAATTTCCAGTTTAACCCCACATGTTGCATTTCATTCTCAATTGTGATTGATGTTCCGTATAGCTCATAGTAATTTATACATCTACATCCAGGTGTAATACCCTTACCCCCATTGTTTGCCTGAAGATTTAGGTTATCATTGTTCATACTTTGTATGCTAGCTTTTTGCCTAGTGTTTCTCATGTTTCATTTTGAGCCCTACCATACACAAGACTTAGGAATCTTACCCTCTCAGGTGGAGATACATCTTTATCTCTAGGAAGGGGGTACTAAGACACTACATTAGACATTCAGAACGTTCAATATGAGCGTGCCTTATGCCCATACCCCTCCTTATGTTAGATTATCAGCTTGTCATGAACATTCTTACCGAATGTGCATGAAGCTTAGAAAGGTGGTGTAATAAGTCAGGGCATTGAGGCCTCTCGTAAGCGTTCTGTAGGATCTATACTAGACCTCACCAAGCTTCAAGATGCTAGAACACTAGGATATCTGCTCATATGTAGCTTATATTCCAAGCCTATAGCTTGCTGCTAGACTCTACTGCTCTTAGGTACACTACGAAGAGCAGAGATCTAGGATACATTAGTAGCCATACATGAATTATCACATTCCATGTGTTTCTAATGTGATTTAATCATGTTTGATAGCACTTTAGAAGGTTCCAATGTATTGAGAGCTATTTTGAAGTTATTTCGAAGCTTCAGATGGCCTGTTGCGACTGTCGCCGCCTGCTGTCGGCGACAGCAATTTACGTAATGTTGACAAGGCCTGTGATAAGATAGATAACTCAGAAAGTTGATAAAATATACCTTTTATTGCCTCTTTAATGAGCAATTATTGTTATATCAATTTTCCTGTTATTTAGGTATGTGAACCCGTATTATTGGACCAGCCAGTTGGTCCAGCTCAATGTTCGTTCATGACTTCGTCTTCTTGCTGTTGCCTACTTTGTGCTTGCCAAGGGAATCAATTGGAATGGAGAAATTCATTTAAAACAACTTGACTTTGAAGTGCAAGACAAGGATAAAAGGGTTTATTGTGCACTCTAAGTACAAGCACAATACAAAAAGCGCCTCTAAATTGCCAATTGCCCTAGAGAAGCTACAACCTCAGACGGTAGCCCAGGAAACAAAAGAATTCCACAAAAGCGCCGCGTGTAGTATGGGGTCCAAGAAGTGATGTGTCCACTCCAAAACGCTGCAACTCGCGCCTCGTTAGCGAAGCCAGAGAATCTGAAGTCAAAGGCTTGTAAGCGTATGCAAAGTATCAACAAAGAAGATCCTGGCGTCATGAAAGACACTGTCAAAATGACGTACGTGCACAATGCATGCCATGGCGACCACACCTGCAACTGCAATACCAAGACGTCTTCCCATTGGAAATTGGGCTTGCTGTTGTGCTAAACACAAACAAATCTGCGCTCACCAAGGCAAGAAAGTCTCTTGGTCCTATGTAGGTCAATGGATCTAAAAAATCCCAGAAATCCCCACAACAAAATAAGACGAATGTGCGCATGTGCAATGATCTTGATGTCATACAAAGTATTCAAAAAACTAACAAAAATAGGAATACAATCCAAAAAGACGGCGTAGCGCGGCGTGTGCTTGAACCCCTCCTTCTTAACCTGCCGGAGTAATGGATGAAAGTTTAAATCATAGAAACCGGGCACCAGCAAAGGCGCCGAATAAGCATTGCAAGCCCGCGAATGCAAATCTGCATGCAATTGTATCAAAAGCCCCACAAGAGCATCCAAAGGTGAATCAATAGTAAGGCCGTCGCGTAGGGCCAGAGCGAACAGAAACGAGAAGGCATTTTGATAACGCTGCAAGGAGCACAAACTACTCAAATGGTTGTTAATTTGAACTTGCGTGAAATTCCTGGAGAGCAAGCGCGTGGTTCGTGAGGTATGCATACACTATTGCGTTGTCGACATCTAATGCCACAATTTTGCTTGGCTTGGCTGGTGACTGAGTTGTGTTAATGGCGTCCATTAATTGTTTGTCGGCAATGTGCGCCGTGAAGCGCCAAAAAAGGTGCAGGATTTGTTGAGGGTCTCTGACATTTAGGCCGCCCCATGCTAAAAGCGTGGCGTCTGAGGCTAAATGCTTGTGAGCGGGTTCGCGACTGGTTACGAACTTGCGCCCCGGCCATTCGCGCAGCAAACCTGTAATGACATGCACTTGATCTTTTGACTCTTGTGCTATTGTAGACGGAATGTCCAAGCCTACAGTGTCGGCTTGTCTCACAAATTGAACCAGTAATTCTGTGAAGGCGCGGAGCGCCGG
Organism: Eutreptiella sp. 'Long Island Sound 2002'; assembly: GCA_964036045.1. Taxonomy (NCBI): domain Eukaryota; phylum Euglenozoa; class Euglenophyceae; order Eutreptiales; family Eutreptiaceae; genus Eutreptiella; species Eutreptiella sp. 'Long Island Sound 2002'. The sequence goes on along the minus strand of OZ038380.1, from coordinate 95,372,377 downwards.
CATAGCGGGTAGGAGCGACAGAAAACGACCCAAAATGGCAGCGATTTTGTGTGGCGTCATGCATGGAGAAGTTAAAATCTCCCCGGCTTCCTTTCGGTAGCCTTTGCGCTTGGTGGCTGGAACTCAGAGCTCGCTCCTTGCAAAATCCACGACGATTCTTAAAGCATCTTCAATACGGGATGGTTTGGGCACGGAAGAATAAAATCGAGCACCGAGCGGCAGCGACTAAAACCGCGAGACACAAAAGGGGGGGGGGAGGCAGCAACCACCAGGGAGCAGCCCACGGCCAGGCGGGAAACACAAAAGAGGCGAGAGCGCACAGTGAGCTGAGAAGCGGGGGGCCAACGAAACAAACAACATACAGCGCCAAGGCCCAGCGCACCAGGGGGCTGAAACCTGAGAAAGCCAGAGACAACGGGGGCGCACAACAAGAGGAAGGTAAAAAAAACGGAGCACCGAGCCGCCGCAACGTAAAACCGCGAGAGAGCAAAGGGGGGGGTGGGGGGCAGCACCCACCAGTGAGCAGCCAACGGCGAGGCAGGTAACACAAACGAGGCAAGAGCGCACGGAGAGCCGAGAGGGGGGAGGCTAACAAATCAAACTACACACAGCGCCAAGGCCCAGGGCACCCTGGGCCGGAAATCAGAGAAGGCCAGAGCTAAAGGTGGCGCACAAAAAGAGAGGAAAAACAGACCACAAGCCGGGGCGGGGAGGAAAGAAAAACAAAGCGCCAAGGCCCAAGGCACCGGGGGCCGAAAACCAAAGAAAGCAAGAGTCAAAGGGGGCACGCGGAAGAAGGAAAAAAAAAGAGGGGGGGGGGAGGGGAAACATGGGGAAGGCAAACAAAGGACCAAGAAAGGGGCAACCCCAGCCCGGAGGGGGCCGGGCAAAGCAGAAAGACAGAGCGGCCAGGGGAAAACGCGAGGCGCATAAAAACGCACTCGGGAGGCCTGCCCACCCGTCCCGGCCAGGACGGACGAGCACACGCACACAAGCACGGGACCCGGGCGTTGCGTCCTCTGACCCGCAAGGGGAGGTGTTGGCGTCCAGACGAAACAGCTCCGCCGCACCGGCTGAGTTTCCCGTCGAACGACAGACGGTACGGTAAACCGGACGCCTCAGTGACCGGGTCCACACACGCCAACCAGCGCAGCGCACGAAGCCCAAGACCAATTCTGGAGGGACCCGCCAGGGACAACCCCATCGCTGGGCCCCGAACGGGTACGAGGCGGAGCAAGCCCAGCGCCCCTGCCTCGGCCGGGGCCAGCGGCAGGCACAATGAGCCTGGTTCTCGGCCGGCCTCTGCGTGCCCTGCGCTGCCACCCAGTAAAGCCGGGGGCGCAAGCCCCCGGGGTGGTGAAAGGCACCACGGCTTCGGGAAAGCCGAACAGAGCACCGAGAGCGACCGGACCGGACGAGGCGCGGCGCACCACGCGGGGCCAAGGGGCACGCCAGAGAGGCACGCTGCCAGCCACAACCAAGGCACATGTACAGGTGCCAAGCAGCAACCGCCGCCGGGTGCCGCAAACCCAGAGAGCGCGCCACGGCACGAGACCAGGTGCCTAGCAACACCAGCTGCCGTCCGGACAGACATGTGCGCGCCTGGCAGCGAACCCAGTCCCTGCCGGCTACGAACAGCCGCTGTCCACATGGAAGAGTGCGCGTCCGGCAGCGAACTCAGCCCCTGCCAGCCACGAATAACCGCCGTCTGGATGGACGAGTGTGCGCCCCGCAGCGACGCCCCACACACGCAACCCACAGCACAACACACCGAGCGAGCACACCGGTGAACGGGAGGCAAGAGACCCAAGACACCGCACACCCAACACAGCACACCGAGCGAGCACACCAGTGAACAAGAGCCAAGGGGCCGAGGACAGCGTACACGCAACACAGCACACAGAGCAGGCGCACCGGTGAACAGGAGCCAAGTGGCCAAGGACACCGCACGAGCAGAGCACAGGACGGAGCAGGCACACGGGTGAACAGGAGTGAAATGGCCCAGGACACCGCACACACAACACTGCACACGGAGTGAGCACGCCGGTGAACAGGGGCCAAGTGGCCAGGCTCGTCGTCCGGACACCGCACCAGCACAGCAACGGACGGAGCAGGCACACCGGTGAACGGGAGCCAAGTGGCTCAGGACACCGCACACGCAACACAATAAACCGCGCCCCCACACCGGTGAACAGGAGCCAAGTTGCCCAGGACACCGCACACGCAACACAACGCACACCGGTGAACAGGAGCCAAGTGGCCCAGGACACCGCACAAGCAACACAACACACGGAGCGGGCACACCGGTAAACAGGAGCCAAGTGGCCCAGGACACCGCAGCAGCAAAGCAAAGCACCGAGCGGGCACACCCGTGAACAGGAGCCAAGTGACCCAGGACACCGCAGCAGCAAAGCAACGCACTGAGCGGGCACACCCGTGAACAGGAGCCATGTGGCCCAGGACACCGTAGACGCAACACAACAAACCACGCGGACACACCTTTGAACAGGAGCCAAGTGGCCAAGGACACCGCACATGCAACACCACACACCGAGCGGGCACACTCTTGAACAGGAGCCAAGTGGCCCAGGACACCGCACACACAACACCACGCACCGAGCGGGCACACCGGTGAACAGGAGCCAAGTGGCCCAGGACACTGTGGACACAACACAACAAACCACGCGGGCAAACCGGTGAACAGGAGCCAAGTGGCCCAGGACACGGCACACGCAAAGCAACACACCGAGCGGGCACACCCGTGAACAGGAGCCAAGTGGCCCAGGACACCGCACACGCAACACAACACACCGAGCGGGCACACAGGTGAACAGGAGCCAAGTGGCCCAGGACACCCCATTAACAAAGCAACGCAGCAGGCAGGCGCACCGGTGAACAGGAGCCAAGTGGCCCACGACACGGCACACGCAAAGCAACACACGGAGCGGGCGCATCGGTGAACAGGAGCCAAGTGGCCCAGTACACCGCAGACGCAAAGCAACGCACCGAGCGGGCGCACCGGTGACGAGGAGCCAAGTGACCCAGGACACCGTAGACGCAACACAACAAACGACGCGGGCACACCGGTGAACAGGGGCCAAGTGGCCCAGGACACCGCACACGCAAAGCAACGCACCGAGCAGGCACACCGGTGAACAGGAGTCTGGTGGCCCAGGACACCGCACACGCAACACAACACACCGAGCGGGCACACGGGTGAACAGGAGCCAAGTGGCCCAGAACACCGCACTATCGAAGCAACGCACCGGGCGAGCGCACCGGTGAACAGGAGCCAAGTGGCCCAGGACACCGCACCAACAAAGCAACGCACTGGGCGGGCGCACCGGTGAGCAGGAGCCTAGTGGCTCAGGACACCGCACACGCAAAAAACCGGACTGAGCGGGCACACCGGTGAACAGGAGCCAAGTGGCCCAAAACACCGCACACACAACACAATACACCGAGCGGGCACACTTGTGAACAGGAGCCAACTGGCCGAGGACGCCGCACAAGCAAAAGAACGCACCAAGCAGACACACCGGTGAACAGGAGCCAAGTGGCCCGAGATACCGCAGCAGCAAAGCAACGCACCGAGCGGGCGCACCGGTGAACAGGAGCCAAGTGGCCCAGGACACCCCAGACGCAACACAACAAACCACGCGGGCACACCCTTGAACAGGAGCCAAGTGGCCCAGGACACCGCACACGCAAAGCAACGCACGGAGAGGGCACACCGGTGAACAGGAGCCAAGTGGCCCAGGACACCGCACACGCAACACAACACAACGGGCTGGCATATCGGTGAACAGGAGCCAAGTGGCCCAGGACACCGCACAAGCAAAACAACGCACCGAGCGGGCACACCGATGAGCAGGAGGCAAGTGGCCCAGGACACCGCACACACATGCACATGTAGGGCGGCCGAGGGACAGGAACGAACCTACACCCCATGAATCGGACGCACTGGGGCGACCCGGCCGACCCACTGGGCCAGCAGCAGGGGTGGTACCACAAGGCCACTAGCCCTAGCCCGGCCAGGCTGCATCGGGGACCATGGCAAACGTCATCCGGAGCCATGGAAGCAACCGGTGACAGGCGAGCTGGTACACAGTCCAGGAAGGGGTCGCCTGCCAAGCAGAGAGGCCCCGCAACTCAAGCCACAAGGGTGAGGCGGTCGTACCGTAGACTCGCGGGAGCAATACTGCTTGTGGTTAGAGATACTCCACACAGCTGGGCAACTCTCAGAGCTGCCGCCGAAAGGAGGGGGCATGTGGCCCTACCCATGGACGCATGTGGGGACATCTTCCAACCTGGAACACCTGGACTGGGTGGCCGCAACAGTGCCTTCCCAAGCACCTGCAATAGCGGCTCAAGAGGTACCTGAACTAGGGCAGTGGGAGGGACAGGATGTACCCTTGGTAGGACCTTTTTCCTGCATTGTCAAAGGAGGCCTCCCGAGCTCCCGAAGATACCTACCTACCTACCTCGGGCACAGACTTTGAAAAATTTCTTCTCACTCCACTGGCTTCTAAGTCTCGCAACACGGACGGGCGCACACGAAGTAGGTACTCTCCTGAAGGGCCTAAGACTATGACGTCAACTAAGTAAATTAAACAAGCGATGCCGAGGCTTCTCCACTTGGCGGCGAACGCTTTCATGAGCTACGTCCAGTAAAAAGCAACGTAATGGAGCCCGAAACACGCGGAATCGCATTGGAATGCCTCCTGACCTATTTGAAAATTGAAGTACCGTTTTTATTATGAAGACGGGCCATTAACCCGTTTTCCTCAAGGAAAACGGGTTGATAGCCTTCGTCATTTGGCTGATAAACGGGTCAACCTGTCCACAGTTTTGGCAGGGGTCAACCCGTTTTCCTCAATGGAAACGGGCTATTATCCCGTTTTTCTGGAAGGAAACGGGTTAACGCCAAACTTTTTGGGCTTATGGGTGGAGACCCCTCCTCACCCGGCTCCCATGGCCGATTCGAGCCCTGAACTGGTGGAGGCTCCTCGTCACCCTAATCCCGTGGCCGACTCGAGCCCTGCAAACCTTAGTGTGACGTCGTCCCAATCAGGTGGCTCTGTTGACTTGCTTGCTGATCGTAGACGTGAGTCTAGCGAGTCGGTGTGGGACTATGACGAGCGGGCCTTAACACAAGTGTCTCTGAGGCGCTCTTTGCAGGATAGTCGCCAAGAGTATAGGGATGCTGCTTGGGCTGCACCTCCGACCGCAGCTAATGCTCCCATTTCCCAAGATTTCTCGGATATGCCAATGCCTTTTCAAAAGATGCGGCAATGAAACTGTCCGCCTGCAGTTAGGGAAGTGGCATCCGAGTTCATTTGTCATAAGTGCTCCCCAGCAATCAATGTGTGGCGTCCTTTGCGACGGGAGCATTGTGTCTTTTGTGTGATATGTAATGCTCCGTACCATGAAGCTTGCATGGGCAAGGGTGCCAAAGATGGCTCCATGCGTGGCCCTTGTTGCCCCAAGGAGTAGATCATGATTATTATACACTATGATTAATAATGTACACTCGGATTGGAAGTAGAAATCAAAACAAACTCACATCATACTATATTATTGTAAAAGCTAATAAAAGGTGACCACTCGTCGAAAGTATCGTGTATAGTGTATGTACAGTGGAAGCGCTTTTCCCCTTGCCGGTGGTAGGGCTTTTTATCACGTCATCCAACATTTCACATGCGGTACTTTCTTTTGCCTTGCCTCTCCTCCATGTGTCAACGGGAACCTGCACCGGTCGCCGGGAGGTTTGCACAAGTGTCTCACGAACGGGCCAAAGTAACGACTGAATCTAGGCCCCAAACCAATGAAAACGCATACAAGTTGGTGTCCTTATAAGGTTGAAATGTAGTTTGTACCATAGTCTTATTGAACGTGATATTCACCAAAACCACAGTGTCTGCCCAGCACCACTAGCTTTGCCACTAAGTTGGTGTACCAGTAACGCCAACAGATTGAACAGTAAAGTCGATGTCAAATGACCCAACCCTGCGTTTAAAAGGAGAACACAAGAATCCGTTCCAATGGGGGTAATAAGTGGCCAAATCTCGCACTACCCCACCAAATCAAGGAATCCCGGACAAAAGGTCCAAGGGTGAAGAGATGATGCGTATGGCCGAATCGACCCTACAGGATGACAAAATTGCGATCTCTTCACACTTGCCTAGTGTTAGGGGTGGTTTCTCGGGCAAAATTGTGACTGATGGCAATCCCAGCACCCTTCCCTGTCCCAATCCCTCTCAAATGACAAATGCTCACATCATGCAACAATGTAGGAGACAATGTAATGTCAAATTCTTCGATTTAGTGCACATAAATGATCATTCAATGTCTTTCAACCATTGCAATCACATGAGTAGTCCGATTTGCCCCCCACAAATGTGTCATTAGGGTTAGGGTTAGGGTTAGGGTCTGCTAAATTTGCTTTTGTTCCCAAAGGGCACACCATTATCATAGAGTTCTCCCTTGTACCAAGGAAAAGAGTAAGAAACCATCATTTAGGGCTAGGGTTCGGCCCTGCGCAACACCAGATTGGCTCCAGGTTGGGGTCAGGCTCATTCCTCCTCACCGAAGCTCGTTGTACTCGTCCTGGAGCTTGCCAGCAGTAATGTCAACAATTGACATTGTTGCGCACCAACAAAGTGTTCACACCATGAAGCATAGCAACTTGTTGATTCACGCAATGCCTCGACCGTACACGGATGCGGTTATGGTTAGCATGTTGGGATTCCATGGGTTCTTCATCGGCATACCCGCAAAATTTGTGGTGCATGATGAATCGGATCCCATGGGTTAGCGCAAGCTAAAGCTTAGGGGTAGGTTTCTCGTTCGGGAAGTTGAATGCAAAGAAACCAGAGAAGCTGGCGGCGCGAACAATGAGCCTTTGAATCAGGTGAGGGTTAGCTGTGTAATCAACGCTACCTCCCAGCAGACACTGCAGAGCCGCCCACCTTGTGAATCGGTGCACCCATCTCTGCCAAACTCGCAAGGCAGCTTGGTACTCCACATCCCGCTGAAGGTTAGACCCAACCATTGCATATGCAAATCTCTTGTCTTGTAACCGGAACTCAAGATCTGCATCATCGTCCCACAGCCCTTGCCTTTTGACCTTGCGGATTTGGTTCTTTAGAAAACTGATTCGTCCACGGTGAGCGACAACTCTTCTCCGTTGTTCCGACCACCGCCGCAAGCAAGGCTCACTAATGGCTACGGCTATGCGTTGCGTGCAAACGAGCTTGCAATATTTGCCTATGTAGGCATGCCCAAAATAGGCAGTTTTTGAGATGCCAAAATGGGCCAATGCAGGCTTGTATTATATATATATATATATATATATATAAATATCCTCTAATCTACATCCCTCCTCCAACTCTAGGTCGCTCCACCATACAGCTCCAAGGTCCATGCGAAGGGTACAACTTGGTGCATACACGTGGCGGAAGGGGCTAAACTCGGTCAGAACTGGCCCCATTTGGGCTCAAAACACTTGGTTGAGCAAGCCAAATGGGGTATGATCACTTTTGGGAAAACACATTTTGGACGCATTTTTGACCCATTTTTGGTCCCAAAAAGGCCCATTTTCAAGGCTTTTGGGCCTTTTACATGGAGCACAATGGGTGATCCTGGACTCAAAATGGGCTAAGAACACTTGTTTGAGCATCCCAAATGGTTCAAGATCACTTTTGGAAAGATGCGCTTTTGACGCACTTTTGACGCATTTCTGGTCTTGAAACAGCCGGTTTTGAAGGCATATTGGGATTTTCCGCGGGCCAAAACGCATCACCACGGGCTCAAGACGGCCTAAAAACACCTGTTTGAGCATCCCAAGTTGTCTGGCAACAACTTTGGAAAAAACGATTTTTTTCGCCCCGGGGACCGTGGTGGACCCACCGTTGGTCCCAACCATGTGCGGGCCGGGCTGCCCTCCGGCTCCACCAAGTGACCACTGGTATGGGGGTCTAGGTGGCTCGTTGGGCGATTCCCAGGCTTGGAAACCACAAAACGTTTGGGGTTGCGGGTGGAATCAGGTGCCCTCGGAATTCAGTTTTGAGCCACATAGCCCAAGATACGGCCCGTTCTTGGTTTTGGGGTGCTGGTGCACATTGCACAGATTTTGAGTTTTTTTGGCGCCTCTTTGGGCCGTTTGTCGGACATATCCTTGGGTTGAAGGGCACTACAGGCCTGTTTGACACGGTGAAATCAAGTACCACATGAGAAGTAGGCACCGTTTCCCTTCGTTCCGGCGTTTTGCCCGAGTTTTGAGGCTAGTTAGGGTGAAAAATGGCTATTTTTGGCACAAAACTGCGCAGATTTGGGAGGGCACTTCTGACTTGGCGCCCATGCCCTGGGCCGCCACCGACGAGCTTCTGGCACAAAACTCGGATTTAGCAAGGGCACCACCTAGGCTGGAAGATGACTACATTGGCGAGAGATCCCAAGCGTTGGGACAGAGCAATGGCCAAAACAGCATGGAGACCTTCTTGTTGTCATTTTTGTTGTTGTTGTTGCCGTTGTTAGCCAAAATTAAGCGGAGAGGGGCCCTTCATTCTGCCATTTTTGTACGAAGCCCCGATGCCAATTTTTCGGACAACCCTCAACCAGAGGCTCTAAAGACTTCTAACAGCAACCTCTGAGGTCTGTAAGCTTCGGTGTATTTTTGGCACACACCAATGTGAGCGTAATCCCTCAGTTTCAGGTCAAGAATGGTGAATTCAAGTGTCTTGTGGCCTCAGTTGAAAGATTGGCCTTGTCCAAGTCGCTGGACACCGCCGCCACTGTACATAAGGGATTATTTGGTGTCTCACAGTTCTATATACTCTCAGTAAAGCGCCTCTTGCTATTTTTCGGCGCGTTACATGCCAAGGTTCCAGGGCCGTCATGTCCAATCATGATGCATCACCATCAGATCAACATGTTCCTGGAATCTGTTGGATGCTTGCGAACAACCGTGCCGGAAAGCATAATTGAGCTGAACCAACAACATTATATATTGACCTAAGTCTAAATGAAGGCAGTAGTTGTTTCGGTTCCAGGCATTCCGCATCATTTTGCCTTAATCCGCGGAGATTTGTTCATGCTAGGAAGCTCTAGGTTAATTTACTTGCCATCTCCTCTTAATCCTTCAGGATCTGCTTACGGCTTAGCCTAACCTTGTTAACGCTGATGTTTTTCTGTTCACTTAGGACCTGTAGACCACGTTTGTTCTTGTGTCCTCCCTCTGCAACTGCTTCATTCCTTCCATCTTACTGCAAGTTGAGACTCGACCTTGTTGATTCTCCTGAAAATCCGTCGGATGCGTCAAATCTGTAGCACATGCTGTACCTTTCCGAAAAAGAAAAGCGGGACTAACAGGATGTAGAGTACGTGGAGGACGCCGTAGCATGCCCGCGAGAGCAAAGACGCTCAGAGCGCCAGATATTTCACAACATTTCGATTATCCCCCCATTGAATCTTCCAATAATCTACCTCATTCTCAACCAAAGCATGGTTTGGTATCGCTTACAGATACGTTTACGTGGTCCCCAGCCCTTAACCGTACGTTTTCCTGTCCGTTGGACTTTTCGTCACTTCTCATTCTGCTTCATTCAAGGTTCATCCATCCAGATTTGGTGCCAAATCAGCCCAAATCAGATCAGATTGAGCAGATTTTGCCTCATCGAGAGTATATTTCTATTTTTTTCTTGGACTTACCCGCACTACGTTCTTCGTTGACATAGGGACACACCCCAGTGTGTTTTCCAAGGGGGAGTGTAAGTGCGGCTAACCCCCATCTGCTCAGATTTTCACAGATCTGCCCCAGATTGGCTACATTTTGGCCATTTTACACACTTGGGCCCTACTGCTGGCCCCCAAACTTTTCACAGGGACTGAACTACATGATTTTGACGTGCCGGATTAAGCGCCGCTGTTCATTCATTGTAAATCTGCCGCGTTCCGATGGTTTACCCGGGATCGCCAATTGCCGCTGGTGCGCGCGCGCAACCCAAATCGGCCAGACGTTTTCCCCAAATCGGATTTTTATAAATCTTTTCAGACAGGTTCAGACTTTCAGAGGTATTTAGGTTCATCGGCATCAAATTTATTCATAGACTGGGATTTTTCTCTGGGTCATATGAGCATGGACTTGCCTAGTGTTCTCGCTGCCCTCTCCTCCCCTATGGGCCCCTGGGTCACTGGAACAAGCATTCGGGTCGTATCCTCGCAAGGCTGCAACCCGGGCCTAGCTGGCCCTGAGCCCTCCCGCCCTCTCATCTACCCGGGACTGCACTTACAGAGTGAAGGGCAGGAGAAGGCAGAGGTAGAGGCCATTGTTACAAAAGCCATGCGGGATGGGGTGGTGCATTATGTATTTTGGTGGAAAGGGTATGGGGAGGGGGATGACACGGAGGAGCCTGCAGAGTCATTGCGCCATTGTCAGGAGTTGGTAGATGCATATGAGAGAGAAAATGGTGATGAGACCATGTATGAGCCCGAAAAAGGCGCAGGAAGGTGCATTCTCAAGTGCGCTGGAAAGGGGTTTGGGGTAGAGAGGGACACAGTTGAACCAGATGGTAACCTGCCGCCGTGGCTTCTTGAGCAGTTCAGGTATGGTTCAGGTGTTGTTGACATTTAGATAACTCCATTGGATGTCTACTGTTGTTTCCAGTCGTTAAGGTGACCCCGACGCAAATAATCAGTGACCTCACACTTTGGTGTCCATCAATGCTTCAATTGCTTGTGTTATGTTTGTGTGTTCCAAAAGGGAGGGTGAGAATTGCTCTTCTGATTCTGTCGATGAAATTTCTTTTTTTCGGCTTCTTCTTCTTTAATAGCACCTGTCGGATTGATTCCGCTGTTTCTAGTTTCCTTTTCCACTGCGATAGACAACATGCTCTTTCCTATGTTGATCCCATTGTGTGCAAAACTGTCCGCGACCTGCTAGTTCTTGGATAATGAAGGAATGTCACAAAACTCGGGACCACGTGTGTTCTGTTGAGTATGGCAATGTCAGGGGACAATTGTCACTTGTATTTGCGCACAACCCTCATATGCAGGTAAATGGCCATCTGAAGAGTGCTTTCTTCGGTGTCTTCGTTTGCTCACGCCGCCTAGCTTCGCTATAATTCTATGTGCAAAACTGGTTAGTAAAGGAATACGCAAAGCTGGTAGGCAACCACTTGCAGATTTGGTCGGGCAGCTTCACCCGGAGGGGGGGGGGTCTTGGCCTTCTGAAGCTACAGCTACAGGTTTTGAACAAAAAAGACGGGTCCTAAGGCAGACGGACGCGGACACCGACACTGACAAACCTGAGAAATTCAAGGTAAATTTGAGCTTCCTGTGCCTGAATCTGGACTTTGGCTTCGGCATCAAGACAAATGAAGGTAGAATCTGAGTTCCTGGCGTCGCAACTGGTGCAGCCAGAACTAGAGGGGGTGCCTGTAGGGGAGAAAGTTGCTGCGCAGCGTTTTTGTATGTACAATTGCTTCCATCTGCACGAGTAGCCCCATTTCTGAAGGTGCACAGACCAACAGAGACAACATTACCCCAAATCTGCCTGAATTAAGCCTGAGTCTGGTTTTTTCTGGACACGCCAGCACACTGTGTGGGCTCCGGTAGCGTTTCCACGCCTTGCCTGCCCAACAGAGGCTAAACAAAAGTTGGTTGACGTCAAATGATCAAAGATCCTCAATTCTCCACATCAAGTTTTAATCAGCAAGAATGAACCGTGGATTAAGCGGAATGCAATTCCATTCCGCCAAGCACGAATGCATGTGACCACCAACCTGCCTGGTCGGGCACGGGTACGGCTTGGGCGCGGAAAATGAGCAGCAGAACTCAAAGCTCGGTCCTCAAATGACTCCTGGGCTGGCCTAACCGCAGGAGGGGGGATGGGCGGATCAAACCTGGGATGCGACGAATGAGGGCCATAAAAGGCTGGATCTCGATTTACCACGGGTCTTTTTCCGTTGTCGTCAGCCTGTCTGTCTGGTTTGGACAGAAAATCCGTCTGGAGTACACCAAATTTGGGGTGCTTCTTGAGGAAGTTAATGAACCCCTTAGTGTATCCATGCACGAAGGAGTGGGCTGGTTTCCGGTTGTTGTGACTGGAATCAAAGCCCCTCCACTCACACAAAAACTTCCATTCCCATTTTCCGTCACACTGTGCCTCGAGAATCTTCTTGCGTTCGTACTTCCCCCCTTTCGATGACCCGATCCGATAAAAGTTTGGAGGTCCTAAAAAGAGACTTAACTCTCGCTTTGGGGGAAGGAATCTCTCTCTTGAGGCGGTCGCCGGAAACTTCGATTTCCCTGTTGACATCCACACGGATCTTCAAACTGTTTTCCCCTAGACGGGCTGTAACAGCAAATGGCCCCTCCCACAAGGGAAGAAGCTTATCATCTCCGTCCTGAGTCGTTTCGGATTTTCGAAAGCAAACTCGATCGTCCACTTCAAAATCGTGTGGGGTTTTCTGGCCCTGATTCTGGACCCAGAGCCAGTCAGCCTGATGCTTATCAATCAATTTAGAGACAGTTTTTTCTGCACTTTGGATTTCATCCAGAAACAGGAAAGCATCTTTACAGGGGCGAGGGTTATTCAACGGCATGTTCCACCAACACTTCTTTCGTCCGAAGACAATTTCATTTGGAGAAAGGCCATGGTACAAAGGCTTGTTGTGGTAACGGCGAAGCAAGGGGAAAAGGATCTCAAGTCAATTAAACTCCTTCTCACTGGCGACCTCCTTACGGAGGTAGGTAGGTAGGTGCACTCGGTCGTGGAGAGGCGCCCCATGGTTCCCGCTGGCGTTGCCACTGTGACGAACAGGAAGAGGCTCCACGCTTGAAGATGGGAGGCGACCTACAGGTAGGTAGGTAGGTCAACTCGGGACTGGGGTTGCCCCGCAGGGGGGTCTTACCAAGGGGCTTTTGCTCACCCAACCACGGCCCTATTGCACGTGCCCCCACAAAGCGGCTCCCCCACATGGGGGAAAGGCGCGGTTGCCGCGAGCAGTACCCTACAGCGGGTTCTGCCCAGAAAGGTAACCCATGTTCGACCGAAGTCTCACATTCTTCTCCTTCGGGCAGATGATACGCGGGGGAGGGTCCCATCGCACATCCTCACCAACCTCCGGATTCTGGGGCCCAGGGGCCGGGAGCCAGGCCAAAGGCCCTGTCCTGCAGGCACCCCCACCTGGGTTGGTTTTCAGTAGGCGTGAGGCGACTTGAAAAAAGAACGTGCTACGGGACTCGCATGCCGTGGCGCACACTCACACCTCCTGACTCAGTCGAGCTTGCGCTCTCCCGCGGGGCCGGGGGTTTTTGAAGTAGGTCGTTGTGGTTGGTTGGTCGGTCGTTTAACAGTTCGGCGTAGTTTATTTCTGTTGGTTGGTTGGTTGCGTGATGGTAGAGTCACAATTTTGTTCGTGGGTATGGTTGTCTGCGGGCATGACGCACCACGGTGTCACCTACCCGTGGGACGCCGTTCCCATTTCGACCCGTGCACGGCTGGCTGGTTTGGTGTTGGCCGGCTTGCGTGTGGTCTGTTTATGGTCAAGTGGCGGCCGCAGCTGCGGTGTGGTCCGTGCGCGGTTGTCTTGGCCACCTCATGGTCGGCTTGGTTTGCGTGGGTTTCATCGCGCCGCTGCCCGTGGTCGTATCGCTGAATGTTGTTTGTGTAGCTGGCACGTCCGTGTCGGTGCTGGTTAGTTGCGTCCTGGTTTGTCCAAGTGTAGTTTGCTAACGTTGATTGGTCGTGTTCGTAATGGTAGAGTTGCGGTGTTCTGTTGTGTTCGTGGGTATGGTCGTCGTCAGGCGTGGCGCACCACGGTGTCGCCAACCTGTTGGACGTGGTTCCCGTTTTGACCCGTGCACGCCTAGCTTGTTTGGTGTTGGCCGGCGTGCGTGTGGTCTGTTTACGGTCTAGTAGGGGCTGCAGCTGCGGTGTGGTTGGTGCGGGGTTGTCTTGGTCACCTCATGGTCGGCTTGGTTTGCGTGGGTTCTGTCGCGCTGCTGTCGGTGGTCATATAGCTGAATGTTGTTTGTCTAGCCGGCATGTCCGTGTCGGTGCTGGTTAGTTGCGTTTTGGTTTGTCCAAGTGTAGTGTAGTGTAGTTTGTTAACGTTGATTGTTCCTGTTCGTAATGGTAGAGTTGCAGTGTTCTGTTGTGTTCGTGGGTATGGTGGTCCGATGGCGTGGTGCACCAAGGTGTGACCAACCCGTTGGACGCCGTTCCCGTTTCGACCCCTGCATGCCTGCCTAGTTTAGAGTTGGCCGGCTTGCGTGTGGTCTTTTTATGGTCATGTCGTGGCCACTGCAGTGGTTTTGTTGGTGCACGGTTGTGGTAGCCGCCTCATGGTTGGCTTGTTCGGCGTTGGTTCCTCCGCGCTGCTGCAGGCGCGTGCGCGGTCAGATGTTGTTCGTGTAGTAGTCTTGCTTGTTTCGATGTTGGTTGGTCGTGCCCGGGTCGGGTTGCTGTTGGGGCTGTGCTGTTTGCTAGGCCGGGGTTGGTGTTGTGCTGGTGCGTGGCCCCCTTCTTGGAGGGGTTTGCCAAGTTGGTGCGTGGCCCCTCCGATGGTAGGGCGTGCTGTGTTGGTGCGTGCCCCCTGCCCACTGTGGGGCGTGCTGTGTCGGTGTGTGGTCATGGTGGGGCGTGCTGTGCTGGCGTGCGGCCCGCCGCTTGGTCGTCCGTGCTGCTGTGCTAGGTGGCCCTCATCATGGTTGGGCGTGCTGTGCCGGTGCGTGGCCCCCCTCATGGTGGAGCGTGCTGTGTTGGTGCCTGTCCACCGCCGTTGTTGTGCGTGGTGTGGTGGTGCTTGGCTTGGGTTGTCGTCGTGTGTGCCGCCTGGCGGCCCGCGTTGGGTTCGGGTTGATGGTGCTCGTGGTGGTGTATCAGTCGGCGCCGTGCGCGGCTTGTTTTGTTTGTCCTGTGTTGTCTTCGCTGCCTTTCGGTCGGCGTGTTCCGGCCGTTGTGGTCGGCGGGTGGGTTGCGGCTGTGGTTGTGTTGATCGCCTCGCCGGGGTTGGTTCTGTGCTAGTGCGCGGCCCCCCTCATGGTTGGGCGTGCTGTTTTGGTGCGTGCCCCCCCCAATGGTGGGGCGTGCTGTGTTGGTGTGTGGCCCCCCCCATGGTGGGGCGTGCTGCGTTGATTTGTGGCCTCCCTCTTGGTGGCGCGTGCTGTGTTGGTGCGTGCCCCCCTGATTGTGGGCGTGCTGTGTGGGTGTGTGCCCCCCTGCCCCGTGGTCGGGCGTGCTGCGTTGGTTTGTGGCCCCCCTCGTGGTGGGGCGCGGTGTGTTGGTGCGTGACCCCCTCTCGGTGCGGCGTGCCGTGTTGGTGCCTGCCCGCCGCGGTGGTGGTGTGTGGTTTGGGGTGCCGTCATCTGTTGGGTGGGTTGTGGTTGCGGTTTTGTTGTTGGCTTGGCCGGGGTTGGTGTTGTGCTGGTGCGTGCCCCCCCCCACTGCTTGGGCGTGCTGTTTTTGTGCGTGCCCCCCCCCTTGGTGGGGCGTGCTGTGTCGGCTTGTTCGAGTTTCGGTTCGTGGTGTTGTAGCCTGCTGAATGCCCGGCTGTTTTTGTTGGTTCGCTGTTGTCTCCCCTGCCGTACGGCCGGCATTGTCGGGTGTTGGTTGTCTGTGGTGTTTGCCTGGCCGGGGTTGGTGCTGTGCTGGTGCGTGCCCCCCCCCCCCCTGGTGGGGCTTGCTGCGTTAGTTTGTGGCCCCCCTTATGGTGGGGCGTGCCGAGTTGGTGTGTGGCCCCCCTCTTGCTGGGGCATGCTGTGTTGGTGCCCGCCTGCCGCGGTGGTAGTGTTTGGTTTGGGTCGTCGTCGTCGGTTGGGTGGGCCGTGGTTGCGGTTGTGTTGCTGGCTTGGCTGGGGTTGGTGCTGTGCTGGTGCGTGCCCCCCCCCCTGTTGGGGCGTGCCGTGCTTGTGCGTGCCCCCCCCCGTGGTGGGGCGTGCTGTGTCGGTGTTTTTGGGTTCCGGTTCGTGGTCTGGTGGTGTTGTTGCCGGCTTGATGCCCGGCTTGTTTTGTTGGTTCCCCTGTTGTCTCCGCTGCCGTACGGCTGGCGTTGTCGGGCGTTGGTTGTCCGTGGTGTTTGCCTGGCCGGGGTTGGTGCTGTGCTGGTGCGTGCCCCCCCCCCCCCTGGTGGGGCGTGCTGCGTTGGCTTGTGGCCCCCCCATGGTGGGGCGTGCTGTGTTGGTGCCCGCCTGCCGCGGTGGTGGTGTTTGCTTTTGGGTTGTCGTCGTCGGGTGGTTGTGTTGTGGTTGCGGTTGTGTTGTTGGCTTGGACGGGGTCGGTGCTGTGCTGGCGCGTGCCCCCCCCCCCTGTTGGGGCGTGCTGTGTTTGTGCCTGGCCCCCTCCTTGGTGGGGGGTGCTGTGTCGGCGTGTCCTGGTTTCTGTTCGTGGTGTCCTAGCCGGCTTGATGGCCAGCTGACTTGGTTGGTTCGCTGTTGTCTCCGCCGCCGTACGGCTGGCGTTGTCGGGTGTTGGTTGTCTGTGGTGTTTGCCTAACCGGGGTTGGTGCTGTCTTGGGGCGTGCCCCCCCTCCTGTTTGGGCGTGCTGTGCTCATGCGTGCCCCCCCCCTTGGTGGGACGTGCTGTGTTGGTGTGTTCGGGTTTCTGTTTGTGGTGTAGTTGCCGGCTGGATGCTCGGCTTGTTTTGTTGGTTCGCTGTTGTCTCTGCCGCTGTACGGCCGGCTTTGTCGGGTGTTGGTTGTTTGTGGTGTTTTTCTGGGCAGGGCGGACGGGCCGGCCTCCCGGGCGCGTGTAGTGCACCACCTCTTTGTCCTGGCCGGGTCAGACGGGCTGGCCTCCCGAACGCGTGCGGTGCGCCACTCCGTGTTTTTGTTTCGCGGTTGTCGTTGGCCTGCCGCTTGTGTTCCCTTGCTCGCTCTTGTGTGTGCGCTTCCTGGCCTTGCGCTGGTGTTTGTCGCAGCCTGCCGCTGTGCCCCCCCCCCCCACCCCACCCCACCCCGCCCTTCCGCTTGTTTTCTTCTGCCCACCCCTTTGCTTCTTGGTGTCCCGCGCCTGCCGGCAGTTTTGCCCCCCCCCCCCGGGGCTGTGCATTTCGCGGCTGCGGGTGTCCTGCTGCGCATTTACCCTTGTTGCCGCTGTGCCGTGCGGTTGCTTTGCCTGCTTGGCCGTTTGTGGGCGCCTGCTGTTGCGCCCCCCCCACCCCCCCCCCCACCCTGAATTGTGTCTTCTGATTGTTGGCCCCTGCCGCTTGTTTTCCTTTCTCCTCCTGCTTCTGCCTTGTTTTTTCCGTGCCTTCTCATCACGCTGTGCCTCGAGAATCTTCTTGAGTTCGTACTTCCCCCCTTTCGATGACCCGATCCGATAAAAGTTTGGATGTCCAAAAAAGTGACTTAACTCTCCCTTTGGGGGAAGGAATCTCTCTCTTGAGGCGGTCGCAGGAAGCTTCGATTTCCCTGGTGACATCAACACGGATCTTCCACGTGTTTTCTCCTAGACGGGCTGCAACAGCAAATGGCCCCTCCCACAAGGGAAGAAGCTTATCATCTCCGTCCTGAGTGGTTTCGGATTTTCGAAAGCAAACTCGTTCGTCCACTTCAAACTCGTGTGGGGTTTTCTGGCCCTGATTCTGGACCCCGAGCCAGTCAGCCTGATGCTTAACAATCAATTTAGAGACAGTTTTTTCTGCACTTCGGATTTCATCCAGAAACAGCGAAGCATCTTTACAGGGGCGAGGGTTATTCAACGGCATGTTCCACAGACACTTCTTTCGTCCAAAGACAATTTCATTTGGAGAAAGGCCATGGTACAAAGGCTTGTTGTGGTAACGGCGAAGCAAGGGGAAAAGAATCTCAAGTCAATGGAGGTCCGTCTCACTGGCGACTTCCTTAGAGAGGTAGGTAGGTAGGTGCACTCGGTCGTGGAGAGGCGCCCCATGGTTCCCGCTGGCATTGCCACTGTGACGAACAGGAGAAGGATTTGCGCTTGAGGAGGGGCGGCGACTTACATCCCGCTAGACCTGACTGGTGGCCCCCAACAAAGCGGCTTCGGGCAACACCGGGAAGGCTGATCGCCGCCAGCCCAACTGTTTGTCATGGCGGAAGGGCTGCGCACGTCCCCTCCTTTTGGCGGAACCATAGGGGTTCACCGGACTTCCTGGCGTATCCTGTTCCCAAGGCATGCATGCATGTTCTTGGTACTGGGGTTCCGAGGTGCTTGGGTGTCGCACGCTCCGCCTCGAGTCCCAAAGCAGCGCAGGCCTTAGGATGCAGCTTTACCCCCGGTCTGCAGATCTTGTTTGGCCGGGTCACCTGCATGGCACGGGGTGCCTCAGTGCCCCGGCTATGGACACTGGGTTTCCTACGGTTGCGTGGCGCTTGTGTTTCGGTCTGGGTTCTGCAAGGGCTCGGGTTTTGGCTGCGCCCCGCCACTCCTGGCCCGGGTGTTGGGGTGTGTGTGCGCTTCTGTGCGCGCTCCCCTTGTAACCCGCCACTCCTGGCTCGGGTGTGCTGTGTGGGTGTGTCTGCTCAGTTTTCGGGTTTCGGCTGCGCCCCGCCACTCCTGGCTGGGGTGTCGGGGTTTACGTCTGCTTGTGTGCGCGCTCCGCTTGTACCCCGCCACTCCTGGCTGGGGTGTGCGGTTCGGGATTGTGTGCTTCTGCTCGGGTTTCGGCTGCGCCCCGCCACTCCTGGCCGGGGTGTTGGGCTGTGTGTGTGCCTGTGTGCCTGTTCCCCTTGTACCCCGCCACTCCTGGCTGGAATGTGCGTCGTGGGTGTGTGTGCTTGGGCTTGGATTTTGGCTGCGCCGCGCGTCTCCGGGCTGGGGTGTTGGGGTGTGCGTCTTTGTGTAGCCGCTCCGCTTGTACCCCACCACTCCTGGCTGGGGCGTGCGGCGTGGCTGTGCATGCTTGGGGTCGGGTTTCGGCTGCGCCCAACTCCTGGCTGGGCTGTTGCGGTGCGTGTGTGCTCGTGTGTGTGCTCTGCTTTTACCCCGCCACTCCTGGCCGGGGTTTGCTGCGTTGGTGTGTGTGCTTGGGCTCGCGTTTCGGCTGCGCCCGACCATTCCTGGCTGGGGTTGCAGGGTGTGCGTGTGCGCGCTCCGCTTGTACCCCGCCACTCCTGGCTGGGCTGTGTGGTGTGGGTGTCTGTGCTTGGGCTCCGGTTTTGGCTGCGCCCCGCCACTCCCCGCTGAAGTGTCGGGGTGTGTGTGTGTTTGTGTGCTTGCTCCACATGTACCCCGCCACTCCTGCCTGGGGTGTGCGGCGTGGGTGTGTGTGCTTCGGCTCGGGTGTTGGCTGCGCCCCCCCACTCCTGGCTGGGGTGTGGGGGTTTGTGTGTGTTTGTGTGCGCGCTCCGCTGGTGCCCCGCCACCCCTGGCTGGGGTGTGCAGTGTTGCTGCGTGCGCTTGGGCTCCGGCTTCGGCTGCGCCCTGCCACTCCTGGCTGCAATTTTGGCGTTTGCGTGTGCGTGCTCTGCTTGTACCCCGCCACTCCTGGTGGTGTGTGGGTGTGTGTGCATGGGCTCGGGTTTCGGCTGCTCCCCGCCACTCCTGGCCTGGGTGTCGGGGTCCCTGTGCGCTCCTGTGCGCGCTCCGCTTGTACCCCACCACTCCTGGGTGGGGTGTACGGTGTGGGTGTGTTTGCTTGGGCTCGGGTTTCGGCTGTGCCCTGCCACTCTCGTGTGAAGTGCTGGGGTGTTTGTGCGTTTGCGCGCGCGCTGCTCCTGTCCCCCGCCACTCTTGGCTGGCGTGTGCAGTGTGGGTATGTGTGGTTGGGCTGGGGTTCCGGCTGCGCCCCGTCACTCCTGGCTGGGGTGTTGGGGTGTCTGTGTGCTTCCGTGTGAGCTCTGCCTCTTGTACCCCACCTCTCCTGGCTGGGGTGTGCTGTGTGGGTGTGTATGCTTGGGCTCTGGTTTCGGCTTTGGCCCGCAACTCCTGGCTGGGGTGTTGGGGTGTGTGTTGGTTTGCGTGCGCGCCCCTCTTTTAGGGTACGTGGGTAGGTCAACTCGGGACTGGGGTTGCCCCGCAGGGGGGTCTTACCAAGGGGCTTTTGCTCACCCACCCACGGTGCTACTGCACGTGCCCCCACAAAGCGGCTCCCCCACATGGGGGAAAGGCGCGGTTGCCTCGAGCAGTATCCTACAGCGGGTTCTGCCCAGAGAGGTAACCCATGTTCGACCGAAGTCTCACACTCCTCTGCTTCGGGCGGATGATACGTGGGGGAGGGTCCCATCGCACATCCTCATCAACCTCCTAATTCTGGGGCCCAGGGGCCGGGAGCCAGGCCATAGGCCCTGTCCTGCAGGCACCCCCACCTGCGTTGGTTTTCAGTAGGCGTGAGGCGACTTGAAGAAGCTCGTGCTACGGGACTCGCATGCCGTCGCACACACTCACGCCTCCTGACTCGGTCGAGCTTGCGCTGTCCCGGGGGGCCGGGGGTTCGAATTAGGTCGTTGTTGTTGGTTGGTCGGTTGGTTATTGGTTCGGTGTAGTTTGTTAATGTTGGTTGGTCGGCTTCGTGATGGTAGGGTCACGATGATCTGTCTTGTTCATGGGTATGGTTGTTGGCGGGCTTGGCGCACCATGGTGTGGCCAACCCGTTGGACGCCGTTCCTGTTTCGACCCGTGCACGCCTGGCCGGTTTGATGTTGGCCGGCTTGAGTGTGGTCTGTTTACGGTCAGGTCGGGTCTGCAGCTGCCGTGTGGTTGGTGCGCAGTTGTCTTGGCCGCCTCAAGGTTGGCTTGGTTTGCGTGGGTTCCGTCGCGCTGCTGCCGGTGGTCATACAGCCGAATGTTGTTTGTGTAGCCAGCATGTCTGTTTCGTTGCTGCTTAGTTGCGTCTTGGTATGTCCAAGTTTAGTGTAGTGTAGTTGGTTAATGTTGGCTGGTCAGGTTCTTAATGGTAGAGTTGCGATGTTGTGTTTTGTTCGTGGGTATGGTCGTCGGCGAGCGTGGTGCACCATGGTGTGGCGAACCCATTGGACGCCGTTCCCATTTCAACCCGTGCACGCCTGGCTGGTTTGATGTTGGCCGGCTTGCGTGTGGTCTGTTTAGGGTCAGGTCTCGGCTGCAGCTACGGTGTGGTTGGTGCGCGGTTGTCTTGGCCGCCTCATGGTCGGCTTGGTTTGCCTGGGTTCCGTCGCGCTGCTGCCGGTGGTCATACAGCCGAATGTTGTTTGTCCGTTTTGTTGCTGGTTATTTGCGTCCTGGTATGTCCAAGTGTAGTGTAGTGTGGTTGGTTAATGTTGGTTGGTCGGGTTAGTAATGGTAGAGTTGCGATGTTCTGTTGTGTTCGTGATAATGGTGGTCGGCGGGCATGGCGCACCATGGTGTCGCCAACCCGTTGGACGCCGCTCCCGTTTCGACCCCTGCATGCCTGCCTAGTTTGGTGTTGGCCGGCTTGCGTGTGGTCTGTTTATTGTCATGTCGTGGCTGCAGCAGCGGTCTAGTTGCTGCACGGTTGTCTTGGCTGGCTCGTGGTCGGCTTGTTCGGCGTTGGTGTCTTGGCTCAGCAGCGGTCGCTTGCGTGGTCGGACGTTGTTTGTGTAGTGGTCCTGCCTGTTTCTGTGTTGGTTGGTTGTGCCCGGGTTGGCCTTTGTACAAGGCGTCGTGTTGCGTTGCCCGTTGTCGTCTGGCGCGGTGTAGCCACCGTGTGCTGAGTTAGCTGCACCGTGGGAAGGCCCGCACGTGCGCAGCCGGTTGCGTTGAGTCGCTGTTGTTTGTGTCTGGTTCAGGGCGGCCTGTCCGGCGTGTGTTTTGTTGTGCTGTGATCAGGGTGTGCCCAGCGCATTGTGTTGGTGTGCCATTGCCTCATCCAGGTGGTGCTGGGCTTGGGTTGGTGTCATCTGGTCCGCCTGCCGGCGGGCATGGTTCTGTTTGGCCTGGTGGTATTTTGGCCAGCACCATGCGCGGCTTGTTTTGTTGGTTCCGCGTCGTCGTCGCCTCCTTTCGATCGGTGTGTTAGGGTGGCTTTGGTCAGCGGTTGGGTTGTGGCCGCGTTTGTGTTGTTTGCGCGTACTTTGTTGCTGCTTGTCCGCCGGGATGGTTTTTTGTGGTGTGGTGGTGCTTGGCTTGGGTTGTCGTCGTGTGTGCTGCCTGGCCGCCGGCTTCGTTTAGTTCGAGTTGGTGGTGCTCGTGGTGGTGTTTTAGCCGGCGCCATCCGCGGTTTGTGTTGTTCGGTGTTGTCTTCGCCGCCTTATGGTCGGCGAGTTTCGGTGGATGTGGTCAGCGGTTGGGTTGCGGTTGTGGCTGTGTTGATCGCCTAGCCGGGGTTGGTTCTGTGTTGGTGGGCCCCCTCTTGGTGGGGCGTGCCGCGGTGATGCGTGCCCGCCCCCATGCCAAAGCGTGCTGTGTTGGTGTGTGGACCCCCCCATTGGGGGTTTGCTGCGTTAATTTGGGGCCCCCGTCATGGTGGGGCGTGCTGTGTTGGTGCGTGGCCCCCCTCATGGTGGGGCGTGCTGTGTTGGTGCCCGTCGGGCGCCGTGGTGGTGCGTGGTGTGGTGGTGTTTGGCTCGGGTTGTCGTCGTCTGTTGGGTTGCGGTTACAGTTGTGTTGTTTGCCTCGCCAGGTTTGGTGTTGTGCTGGTGCGTGCCCCCCCCCCCCTCTGTTGGGGCGTGCCGTGTTTGTGCGTGGCCCCCCCCTTGGTGGGGCGTGCTGTGTCGGGGTGTTCGGGTTTCGGTTTGCGGTGTTGTAGCCGGCTCGATGCTCGGCTTGTTTTGTTGGTTGGTTGTTGTCTCCACCGCCGTACGGCCGGCGTTGTCGGGTGTTGGCTGTCTGTGGTGTTTGCCTGGCCGGGGTCGGTGCTGTGGTGGTGCGTGCCCCCCCCATGGTGGGGCGTGCTGTGTTGGTGCGTTCCCCCCCCATGGTGGGACATGCTGCGTTGGCTTGTGGCCTTCCTCATGGTGGGGCGTGCTGTGGTGGTGCGTGGCCCCCCTCTTGGTTGGGCGTGCTGTGTTGGTGCCCGTCCACCGGTTGGCTTGAGTTGTCGTCGTCTGTTGCGTGGGTTGCGGTTGCGGTTTCGGTCGTGTTGTTTGCTTGGCCGGGTTTGGAGCTGCGGTGGTGCGTGGCCCCTCCCTGTTGGGGCGTGCCGTGTTTGTGCGTGCCCCTCCCTTGGTGGGGCGTGTTGTGTCGGCGTGCTTGGGTTTTGGTTCGTGGTGTTGTAGCTGGCTCCATGCTCGGCTTGTTTTGTTGGTTCGCTGTTGTTTCCGCCGCCCTACGGCCGGCGTTGTCCGGTGTTGGTTGTCTGTGGTGTTTGCCTTGCCGGAGTTGGTGCTGTGCTGGTGCGTGCCCCCCCCCCTGTTAGGGCGTGCTGTATTTCTGCGTGCCCCCGCCCATGGTTGGGCGTGCTGTGTTGGTGTGTGCACCCCCCATGGTGGGGTGTGCGGTGCTGGAGCGTGGCCCCCCCCTTGATGGGGCGTGCCGTGTTGGTGCCTGCCTGCTGCGGTGGTGGCGGTTGGCCCGGGTTGTCGTCGTCTGCTGGGTGGGTTGCGGTTGCGGTTTTGTTGTTTGCTTGGCCGGGAGTGGTGCTGTGCTGGTGCGTGCCCGCCCCCTTGGTGGGGCGTGTTGTGTCGGCGTCTTTGGGTTTCGGTTCTTGGTGTTGTAGCTTGGTCGGGGCTCGGCTTGTTTTGTTGGTTCATCGTTGTCTCCGCCACCATTCGGCCGGCGTTGTGGGTTGTTGGTCGTCTATGGTGTTTGCCTGGCCAGGACGGACGGGCCGGCCTCCTGAGCGCGTGTGGTGCGCCACCCCTTTCTCCTGGCCGGCTCGGACGGTCCGGCCTCCTGAGCGCGTGCGGTGCGCCACCTCGTGTTTTTGTTTCGCGGGTGTCGTCGCCCTGCCGCTCGTTTTCCCTTGCTCGTTCTGCCGCTTGCCCGTCTCTGCGCGGCTCCCGGCCGTGCGCTGGTGTTTTTCGCTGACTGCTGCTGCTCCCGCCCCCCCCCACCCCACCCCACACCTCCGCTTGCTGTCTTCTGCGCCCCCCTGTTTGTTCCTTAGTGTCCCCTGCCGGCCGGCGGTTGTGCCCCCCCCCCCCCGGGGGTTTGCGTTTCGCGGCCAGTGGGGTCCTGCACCGCGTTCTCCCTTGTTGCCTCCGTGCCTTGTGGTTGCTCTGCGCCGCGGTCCCGTTTGTTGGCGCCTCCTGTTGTCCCCCCCCCCCCCGGGTTTGTGTTTCGCGGGTGTAGTCGCCCTGCCGCCGGTTTTCCTGTGTCCCGCTGCTGCTGCCTTGTTTTTTCCTGTGCTTTGGCCTTGGTACCTGTGTGGTTGGGTTTCTTCTTCCCCCCTCGGCTCGCGGCCAGTTGTCGCTGTGTGCATTGCGTGCTGGTGCGGCCCCCCCCCCGCCCCTCGGCGGCTGCTCCTGGTGGCGTGCGGTGCTGCACGTCTTGTTGTGCGGTGCCGCGGTTGAGTGTGGGCTGTTTTGTGCGGCGCGCGGTGTTTTGCTGCGCCCTGTTGTGCTGTTGTGCGGGTGCCATGCTGTGTGGTGTGTCCTTCTGCCGTGTTGTTGGCTTTGTCGCTGGCGATCTCCTGTTCCCGTTGGCCGCGCTGTTTCGGTTCGTGCCGCTGCGCCCTGATGTTTTGTGCGGTGGTTCGTCCTGTGCGGTGCCGCCGTCCGTTGTCGTGTGCTGTGGTGTTTTCTGTATTGCTGTGTAATGTCGTGGTTTGGGCCGTGTTCTCTCTCTGCCCTCTCGGTTCTGCGCACCTGCGGGTTTGCGCCGCCTGGCGCTCCCCCCCCCTTGGTTTGTGTGTCGTGCCTTCTGCCGGTTTGTGTTGCCGTGCTGTGCTGGCTTGTTCCGTGCTGTGTGGTGCTGTGTTGCTGCCTGCTGTGTTGTGTTGTTCGGGCTGCGGCACGCCGTGTTGTGGCGTGCCGTGTCCTGTGTGCTGTGGGGTGCTGTGTTGGGTTTCCTCGTGCCGCTGCGGCTTGCTGCGTGCTCTGCCGTGCTCGGTAAAGCTGTACTGTGTTGTCGTGCGTTGCGCCATTCGCTGGCGTGCTGCGTCTTGGTGCTCTGTGCTGTGCTTTCCTGCTGTGTGCTGTGGTGGGTTGCTTTGTGCCGTCTGGTGTTCGTTGGCTGTGTGCTGGGCGGCACCGTTGTTTGCTGCAGTGTGTTGTGCTGCGCCTTTGGGCGTGGTGTCTGGTTACGCTGTGCTGTGCTGTCCTCCTTGTGGCTTGCTGTTTAGTCTTGGTCGCGCTGCTGTGTGCTGTGCTGTGCCTCCTGGTGCTGTGCCGGGCCGTGTCGCGTCGTGTTGTGCTGTGTGGTGCAGCGCTGCTGTGCACTGCACTGTGGA
This sequence comes from Eutreptiella sp. 'Long Island Sound 2002', assembly GCA_964036045.1. Classification (NCBI taxonomy): domain Eukaryota; phylum Euglenozoa; class Euglenophyceae; order Eutreptiales; family Eutreptiaceae; genus Eutreptiella; species Eutreptiella sp. 'Long Island Sound 2002'. The sequence continues at coordinate 95,347,145 of OZ038380.1, read as the reverse complement.
ATTGGTGCTGCTCTGCGTTGTCCCGTGTGCCGCTTCGTGCTGTGGTCTGCCCCCGGGTGCTGTGCAGTGCCTCGGGTGCTGTGTGCTTTGCTGTGTGCTGTGCTGTGCTGTGCTGTGCTGCTGTGTTTTGTGCTGTGCCTTGGGGCGTGGTGTCTTGATGCGCTGTGCTGTGCTGTTCATGTTGTGTCTTGCTGTTTGGTCGGGGTTTGTGTTCCTGTGTGTTGTGCTGTGTCTCTTGGTGCTGTGCTGCACTGCGTTGCGTCGTGTTGTCGCATGCGGTGCAGTGCTGTTGCGCACTGTGCTGTTTGCGTGGTGTTGTGCTGATTTTGCTCTCGCTCTTTTGGTGCTGTTGCGCGCTGTGCCCTGTCTTTGGGTGTTGTGCCGTTCTGTGGGGTGCTGTGCCTTTTGGTGCAGCGCTTTGCTGTGTTGCCTTGTGCTGTGTGCGCTGTGCTGTGTGTGTTTTGCCGTTGCATTGTGGTGTGTGCTGTCTTTTGCTGCTGTCCGTTGTGCTGCTGGCGCCCTGTGGTGTAGCGCTGTGTGCGCGGCTACCTCTGTGCATTTCCAAAAACAGAAAAGCCGTTGCCTGCCAATAGGTGCTGTGTCCTGTGGTGTCGTGCCGTGTACTCCCTGCCCTCCCTGCAAGCAACAATACCAAAACCAAAAACGCCAGCCTGCTTTATTTATTTAATTCTTCGCCTCCCTGCTCCAGTCTTTCGCCCGCCTGTTGACACCTCTTGACACCTGCAGGGAAAAGGGGGGCAAACGCGACTAGGGTGGGGCACAGGCGGCAGGAGAAGGTACATGGAGGGTAAAGAAAGGGCGAGAGGGAGCAGAAGCAGGGACGTAAGGTGTCAGCCTATTTTTGACGTGTTTTACGCGCTGCTCCCGACGTCGTATTCGCTAACTGTTGGGCACACGAGCATCGAGGGACACGTCGTTTTGTTCGTTCGTTTGTTACGGCCCTTACGGCGCTTTAGGTTTACCTACTTAAGCCATAAAAAATTTTCGTTCGTGTTTTAATGTGTTGCGTCGCGCACCTTTTGCCTAGCATTTATCTATGCCGTCTAATCTGCAGTAACGGGCACAAAGGTGGGAGGGAAGGTACATGGAGAAGGAGAAAGGAAGGGAAAGAGTGCCAGACGGTGGACGTGGCGTGTTAGAATTTTTTTTTTTGGTTTTTACGCGCTGCTCGCGAAACGTTTTTCCTTACCTATACGGCGTGTTAGAGGGCGAGAGGCATTGCGCTGTACTCCTAAGCTCAATACGGTGTTTACGGCGTTAATTATTCATGGGTGTGTGTGCTTGGGCTCGGGTTTCGGCTCCGCCCCACCACTCCCCGCTGGGGTGTCGGGGTGTGTGTGTGCTTGTGTGGGTGCTTCGCTTGTACCCCGCCACTCCTGACTGAGGTGTGCTGTGTGGGTGTGTGTGCTTGGGCTTTGGTTTTGGCTGCGCCCCGTCCCTCGTGGCTGGGTCGTTGGGGTCTGCGTGTTTGTGTGCTCGCTCCGCTTGTACCCAGCCACTCCTGCCTAGGGTGTGCGGCGTGGGTGTGTGTGCTTGGGCTCGGGTTTCGGCTGCGCCCCCCCACTCCTGGCTTAGGTGTTGGACTGTGTTTGTGTTTGTGTGCTCGCGCCGCTGGTGCCCCGCCACCCCTGGCTGGGGTGTGCGGTGTGGGTGGGTGCCCTTGGGCTCCGGTTTTGGCTGCGCCCTGCCACTCCTGGCTGGGGTGTTGGGGTGTGCGTGTGCGCGCTCCGCTTGTACCCCGCCACTCATGGCTGGGGTGTGCTGTGTGGGTATGTGTGCGTGGGCTCGGCTTTCGGCTGCTCCCCACCACTCCTGGCCTCGGTGTTGGGGTGTGTGTGCGCTCTTGTGCGCGCTCCGCTTGTACCCCGGCACTCCTGGCTGGGAGGTATGGTGCGGGTCTGTGTGCTTGGGCTCAGGCTTTGGCTGTGACCTGCCACTCCTGTGTGCAGTGCTGGGGTGTGCCTGCGTTTGCGCGCGCGCTGCGCCTGAACCCTGCCACTCTTGGCTGGGGTGTGAGTTGTGGCCGTGTGTGCTTGGGCTCGGGGTTCGGCTGCACCCCGACACTCCTGGCTGGGGTGTCGGGGTGTTTGTGTGCTTGTGTGCGCGCTCCACTTGTAGCTCGCCTCTCCTGGCTGCGGTGTGCTGTGTGGGTGTGTGTGCTTGGGCTCAGGCCAGGAGTCGCGGGGAGCAGCCGAAGGCCTGACCCCACGCACACACACCCACACAGCACACCCCAGCCATGAGTGGCGGGGTACACGCGGAGCGTGCACACGCACATCCCAACACCCGAGCCAGGAGTGGCAGGGCGCACCCACCGGCACCGCACACCCCAGCCAGGGGTGGCGGGGCACCAGCGGAGCGCGCACACAAACACAAATACATTCTAACACCCCAGCCAGGAGTGCGGGGGCGCAGCAGAAACCCAAGGCCAAGCACACACACCCACGCCGCAAACCCCAGGCTGGAGTGGCGGGGTACAAGCGGAGCGAGCACACAAACACACAGACCCCAACAACCCAGCCACGAGAGACGGGGCGCAGCCAAAACCGGACCCAAAGCACACACACCCACACCGCACACCTCAGTCAGGAGTGGCGGGGTACAAGCAGAGCACCCACACAAGCACACACACACCCAGACACCCCAGCGGGGAGTGGGGGGGCGCAGCCGAAACCCGAGCCCAAGGACACACACCCATGAATAACTAACGCCGTAAGCAACGTATTGAGCTTAGGAGTACAGCGTGGTGCCTCTTGCCCTCTAACACGCCGTATAGGTAAAGAAAAATGGTTTGCGAGCAGCGCGTAAAAACCGAAAAATATTTTTCTAACACGCCACGTCCCCCGTCTGGCACTCTTTCCCTTCCCTTCTCCTTCTCCATGTACCTTCCCTCCCACTTTTGTGCCTGTTACAGATTGGACGGCATAGATAAATGCTAGGCAAAAAGTGCGCGACGCAACACGTTAAAACGCCGACGATATTTTTTTATGGCTTAAGTAGGTAAACCTCCAGCGCCGTAAGCGCTGTAACAAACGAACGAACAAAACGACGTGTCCCTCGATGCTCGTGTGCCCAACATTTGGCGGAAACGACGTCGGGAGCAGCGCGTGAAACACGTAAAAAATAGGCTAACACCTTACGTCCCTGCTTTCGCTCCCCCTCGCCCTTTTTTTACCCTCCATGTACCTTCTTCTGCCGCCTGTACCCCACCCTAGTCGCGTTTGCCCCCCCTCTCCCTGCAGGTGTCAAGAGGTGTCAACAGGCGGGCAAAAGACTGGAGCAGGGAGGCGAAGAATCAAAAAAAAAAGCAGGCTAGCGTTTTTGGTTTTGGTATTGTTGCTTGCAGGGAGGGCAGGGAGTACACGGCACGACACCACAGGACACAGCACGTGTTGGCAGGCAACGGCTTTTCTGTTTTTGAAAATGCACAGAGGTAACCGCGCACACAGCGCTACACCACAGGGCGCCAGCAGCACAACAGACAGCAGCAAAAGACAGCACACACCACAATGCAACGGCAAAACACACACAGCACAGCGCACACAGCACAAGGCAACACAGCAAAACGCCGCACCAAAAGGCACAGCACCCCACAGAACAGCACAACACCCAAAGACAGGGCATAGCACGCAACAGCACCAAAAAGGCGAGAGCAAAAACAGCACAACACCACGCAAACAGCACAGTGCGCAACAGCACTGCACCTCATGCGACAACACGACGCAACGCAGTGCAGCACAGCACCAAGAGACACAGCACAACACACAGGAACACAAACCCCGACCAAACAGCAAGACACAACATGAACAGCACAGCACAGCGCACCAAGACACCACGCCCCAAGGCACAGGACAAAACACAGCAGCACAGCACAGCACAGCACAGCACGCAGCAAAGCACACAGCACCCGAGGCACCGCACAGCACCCGGGGGCAGACCACAGCACGAAGCGGCACACGGGACAACGCAGAGCAGCACCAACCCCACAGCACAGTGCACAGCAGCGCTGCACCATACAGCACAACACGACGCCACACGGCCCAGCACAGCACCAGGAGGCACAGCACAGCACACAACAGCGCGACCAAGACAAAACAGCAAGCCACAGGGAGGACAGCACAGCACAGCGCAACCAGACACCACGCCCAAAGGCGCCGCAAAACACACAGCAGCAAACAACAGTGCCGCCCAGCACACAGCCAACGGACACCAGACGGCACAAAGCAACCCACCGTAGCACACAGCAGGAAGGCACAGCACAGAGCACCAAGACGCAGCACGCCAGCAGAAGGCACGACACACAAACCAGGGGGGGGGGAGCACCAGGGGGCGCAAACCTGCAGGTGCGCAGAACCGAGAAGGCAGAGAGAGAACACGGCCCGAACCACGACACCACACAGCAACACAGAAAACACCACAGCACACGACAACGGACGGCGGCAACGCACACGACAAACCACCGCAAAAAACATCAGGGCGCAGCGGCAGGAACAGAAACGCCGCGGCCAACGCCAACAGGAGACGCCCAGCGACAAAGCCAACAACACGGCAGAACAACACACCTAACAGCAAGGCACCCGCACAACAGCACAACACGGCGCAGCAAAACACCGCGTGCCGCACAAAACAGCCCACACTCAACCGCGGCACTGCACAACAAGACGTGCAGCACCGCACGCCACCAGGAGCAGCAGCCGAGGGGCGGGGGGGGGGGGCGCACCAGCACGCAATGCACACAGCGACGACTGGCCGCGAGCCATGGGGGGAAGAAGAAACCCAACCAAACAGGTACCAAGGCCAAAGGCACAGGAAAAAACAAGGCATGCAGCAGCGGGACACAGGAAAACAGGCGGCAGGGCGACGACACCCGCAAAAAACAAACCCGGGGGGGGGGGGGGCAACACAAGGCGCCGACAAACGGGACCGCGGCGCAGAGCAACCACAAGGCACGGAGGCAACAAGGGAAAACGCGGTGCAGGACCCCACTGGCCGAGAAACGCAAACCCCCCGGGGGGGGGGCGGGGCACAACCGCCGGCCGACGGGGGACACTAAGGAACAAACGGGGGGGGCAGAAGACAGCAAGCGGAGGTGTGGGGTGGGGTGGGGGGAGGCGGGAGCGGCAGCAGGCGGCGAAAAACACCAGCGCACGGCCGGGAGCCGCGCAGGGACGGGCAAGCGGCGGACGAGCAAGGCAAAATGAGCGGCAGGGCGACGACAACCGCGAAACAAAAATACGAGGTGGCGCACCGCACGCGCTCAGGAGGCCGGCCCGTCCGAGCCAGCCAGGAGAAAGGGGTGGCGCGCCACACGCGCTCAGGAGGCTGGCCCGTCCGTCCTGGTCAAACAAACACCATAGACGACCAACAACCCACAAAGCCGGCCGTACGCTGGCGGAGACAAGGAGGAACCAACAAAACAAGCCGAGCCTCGAGCCGGCTACAACACCACGAACCGAAACCCAAAGACGCTGACACAACACGCCCCACTAAGGGGGGGGCCACGCACAAGCACGGCACGCCCCAACAGGGGGGGGGGCACGCACCAGCACAGCACCACCCCCGGCCAAGCAAACAACAAAACCGCAACCGCCACCCACCCAACAGACGACGACAACCCGGGCCAACCGCCACCACCGCGGCGGGCAGGCACCAACACGGCACGCCCCATCAAGAGGGGGGCCACGCTCCAACACCGCACACCCAACCATGGGGGTTGCACACACCAACACAGCACGCCCAAACACTGGGCGGGGGCACGCACAGACACAGCACGCCCCAACAGGGGGGGGCCACGCACCAGCACAGCACCAATCCCGGCAAGGCAAACACCAAAGACAACCAACACCGGACAACGCCGGCCGTAGGGCGGCGGAGACAACAGCAAACCAACAAAACAAGCCGAGTATGGAGCCAGCTACAACACCAGGAACCAAAGCCCAAACACGCCGACACAACACGCCCCACCAAGGGGGGGGCACGCACAAACACAGCACGACCCAACGGGGAGGGGCCACGCACCACCGCAGCGCCAAACCCGGCCAAGCAAACAACACGACCGAAACCGCAACCGCAACCGACGCAACAGACGACGACAACTGGAGCCAACCACCACCAACGCGGCCGACGTGTACCAACACAGCACGCCCCACCAAGAGGGTGGCCACGCACCACCACAGCACGCCCCACCATGAGGGGGGCCACAAGCCAACGCAGCACGTCCCACCATTGGGGAGGAAGGCACCAACACAGCACGCCCCACACTGGGGGGGGGCACGCACCAGCACAGCACCGACCCCGGCCGGGCAAACACCACAGACAACCAACGGCCGACAACGCGGGCCGTACGGCGGCAGAGACAACAACCAACCAACAAAACAAGCCGAGCATCTACCCGTTTACAACACCACGAACCGAAACCCGAACACGCCGACACAGCACACCCCACCATAGGGGGGGGCCACGCACAAACACGGCACGCCCCAACAGAGGGGGGGGCAAGCACCAGCACAACACCAAACCCGGCGAGGCAAACAACACAACTGCAACCGCAACCCAACAGACGACGACACCACCACACCAGGCACAACCACGGCCCCCGTCGGGCACCAACACAGCACTCCCCACCATGAGGGGGGCCACGCACCAACACAGCACGCCCCACCATGAGGGGGGCCACAAATTAACGCAGCAAACCCCCGATGGGGGGGTCCAGACACCAACACAGCACGCTCTGGCATGGGGGCGGGCACGCACCACCGCGGCACGCCCCACCAAGAGGGGGGCCCACCAACACAGAACCAACCCCGGCTAGGCGATCAACACAGCCACATCGGCAACCCAACCGCTGACCACATCCACCCGAACACGCCGACAATGAGGCAGCAAAGACAACACCGAACAAACAGAACAAACCGCGCATGGCGCCGGCTAAAACACCACCACGAGCACCACCAACCTGAACCAAACCAAGCCGGCTGCCAGGCGGCACACACGACGACAGCCCAAGCCAAGCACCACCACACCACACACAACCATCCCGGTGGACAGGCAGCAACAAAGTACGCGCAAACAACACAAATGCGGCCACAACGCAACTGCCGACCAAGGCCACCCTAACACACTGACCCAAAGGAGGCGACGGCGACGCCGAATCAACAAAACAAGCCGCGCATGGTGCTGGCCATAATACCACAAGGCCAAACCGAACCATGCCCGCCGGCAGGCAGACCAGATGATGACAACCCAAGCCCAGCACCACCTGGCTGAGGCGACGGCACACCAACACAATGCGTCGGGCACACCCTGATCACAGCACAACAAAACACACGCCGGACAGGCCGCCCTCAACGAGACACAAACAACAGCAACCGTACGCAACCAGCTGCGCACGTGCGGGCCTTCTCACGGTGCAGCTAACTCAGCACACTGTGGCTACACCGCGCCAGACGACAACGGGCAACGTAACATGACGTGTCGTACAAAGGCCGACCCGGGCACAACCAAACAACACAGAAACAGGCAGGACCACTACACGAACAACGTCTGACCGCGCAAGCGACCGCTGCTGAGCCAAGACACCAACGCCGAACAAGCCGACCACAAGCCGGCCAAGACAACTGTGCACCAACAAAAACGCTGCAGCAACCACGACATGACCATAAACAGACCACACGCAAGCCGGCCAACACCAAACTAGCCAGGCATGCAGGGGTCGAAACGGGAGCGGCGTCCAACAGGTTGGCGACACCGTGGTGCGCCACGCCCGCCGATCACTATATCCACGAACACAACAGAACATCGCAACTCTACCATTACGAACCCCACCAACCAACATTACCCAACTACACTACACTACACTTGGACATACCAAGACGCAAATAACCAGCAACGAAACGGACGTGCCGGCTACACAAACAACATTCGGCTGTATGACCACCGGCAGCAGCGCGACAGAACCCAGGCAAACCAAGCCGACCATGAGGTGGCCAAGACAATCGCGCACCAACCACACCGCAGCTGCAGCCGAGACCTGACCGTAAACAGACCACACGCAAGCCGGCCAACATCAAACCAGCCAGGCGTGCACGGGTTGAAACGGGAACGGCGTCCAATGGGTTCGCCACACCATGGTTCGCCAAGCTCGCCGACGACCATACCCACGAACAAAACAGAACATCGCAACTCTACTACTACGAACCCGACCAACCAACATTAACCAACTACACCACACTACACTTGGACATACCAAGACGCAACTAACCAACAACAAAACAGACATGCCGGCTACACAAACAACATTCGGCTGTATGACCACCGGCAGCAGCGCGACTGAACCCACGCAAACCAAGCCAACCATGAGGCAGCCAAGACAACCGCGCACCAACCACACCGCAGTTGCAGCCCCAACCTGACCGTAAACAGACCAAACGCAAGCTGGCCAATATCCAACCAGCCAGGCGTGCACGGGTCGAAACAGGAACGGCGTCCAATGGGTTCGCCACACCATGGTGCGCCAAGCCCCCCGACAACCATACCCATGAACAAAAAAGATCATCGTGACCCTACCATCACGCAGCCGACGGACCAAAATTAACAAACTACACCAAACCATTAACCGACCGACCAACCAACAACAACGAATTAATTCGAACCCCCGCCCCCCCGGGAAAGCGCAACCTCGACCGAGTCAGGAGGCGTGAGTGTGCGCCACGGCATGCGAGTCCCGTAGCACGTGCTTCTTCAAGTCGCCTCACGCCTACTGAAAACCAACGCAGGTGGGGGTGCCTGCAGGACAGGGCCTATGGCCTGGCTCCCGGCCCCTGGGCCCCAGAATCTGGAGGTTGATGAGGATATGCAATGGGACCCTCCCCCACGTATTATCCGCCGGAAGCAGAGGAGTGTGAGACTTCGGTCGAACATGGGTTACCTCTCTGGGCAGAACCCGCTGCAGGGTACTGCTCGCGGCGACCGCGCCTTTCCCGCATGTGGGGGAGCCGATTTGTGGGGGCATGTGCAGTAGCACTGTGGGTGGGTGAGCAAAAGCCCCTTGGTAAGACCCCCCTGCGGGGCAACCCCGAGTCGACCTACCTACCTACCCTACAAAAGGGGCGCGCACGCAAACCAACACACACCTCAACACCCGAGCCAGGAGTGGCGGGCCAAAGCCGAAACCCGAGCCCAAGCACACACACCCACACAGCACACCCCAGCCCCGAGAGGCGGGGTACAAGCAGAGCGCACACACAAGCAGGCACACACCCCTACACCCCAGCCAGGAGTGGCGGGGCGCAGCCGGAGCCGGAGCCCAAGCACACACACCCACACTGCACACGCCAACCAAGAGTGGCGGGATACAGGAGCAGCGCGCGCGCAAACGCACAAACACCCTAGCACTTCACACGAGAGTGGCAGGGCACAGCCGAAACCTGAGCCCAAGCAGACACACCCGCACCGTACACCCCAGCCAGGAGTGGTGGGGTACAAGCGGAGCGCGCACACGAGCGCACAAAGACCCCGACACCCAGGCCAGGAGTGGCGGGGAGCAGCCAAAACCCGAGCCCACGCACACACACCCACACAGCACACCCCAGCCAGGAGTGGCGGATTACAAGCGGAGCGCGTACACGCACAACCCAACACTGCAGCCAGGAGTGGCAGGGCACAGCCGAAGCCGGAGCCCAAGCGCACCCGACAACGCCGCACAGCCCAGCCAGGGGTGGCGGGGCACCAGCGGAGCGCGCACACAAACACACACACACCCCAACACCCGAGCCAGGAGTGGGGGGGCGCGGCAGAAACCCGAGCCGAAGCACACACACCCACGCCCCACACCCCAGGCAGGAATGGCGGGGTACAAGTGGAGCAAGCACACAAACACGCACACCCCAGCACCCCAGCCAGGAGAGACGGGGAGCAGCCGAACTCCGAGCCCATGCACACACACCCACACAGCACACTTCAGCCAGGAGTGGCGGGGTACAAGCGGAGCACGCACACAAGCACACACACACCCTGACACTTCAGCGGGGAGTGGCGGGGCGCAGCCGAAACCCGAGCCCGAGCACACAGACCCACACCACACAACCCAGCCAGGAGTGGCGGGGTACAAGCGGAGCGCGCACACGCACACCCCAAAACTCCAGCCAGGAATGGTGTGGCGGAGCCGAAACGCGAGCCCAAGCACACAGACCGACGCCGCAAACCCCGGCCAGGAGTGGCGGGGTACAAGCGGAGCACGCACACGAACACACACGCACTGCAACAGCCCAGCCAGGAGTGGCGGGGCGCAGCCGAAACCCAACCCGAAGCATGCACAGCCACAACGCACATCCCAGCCAGGAGTGGCAGGGTACAAGCAGAACAGGCACACAGGCACACACACAGCCCAACACCCCAGCCAGGAGTGGCGGGGCGCAGCTGAAACCTGAGCAGAAGCACACAGACCCACACCGCACACCCTAGCCAGGAGTGGCGGGGTACAAGCGTAGGGCGCACACAAGCAGACACAAACCCCGACACCCCAGCCAGGAGTGGCGGGGTACAAGCGGAGCGCGCAAACAAGCGCACACACACCCCAACACCCAAGCCAGGAGTGGCGGGGCGAAGCCGAAACCCTAGCCCGTGCAGAACCCAGACCAAAACACAAGAGCCACGCAACCGTAGGAAACCCAGTGTCCATAGCCCGGGCACTGAGGCAGCCCGTGCCATGCAGGTGACCCGGCCAGACAAGATCCGCAGACCGGGGGTAAAGCTGCATCCTAAGGCCTGCGCTGTTTGGGACTCGAGGCAGAGCGTGCGACACCCAAGCACCTCGGAACCCCAGTACCAAGAACATGCATGCATGCCTTGGGAACGGGATACACCAGGAAGTCTGGTGAACCCCTATGGTTCCGCCCAAAAGAAGGGGACGTGCGCAAGCACTCGGGCCCACCCTTCCGCCATGACAAACAGTTGGGCTGGCTGCGATCAGCCTTCCCGGTGTTGCCCGAGGCCGCTTTATTGGGGGCCACCAGTCAGGTCTAGCGGGATGTAAGTCGCCTCCCCTCTTCAAGCGCAAATTCTCCCCCTGTTCGTCACAGTGGCAACGCCAGCGGGAACCATGGGGCGCCTCTCCACGACCGAGTGCACCTACCTACCTACCTCCGTAAGGAGGTCGCCAGTGAGAAGGAGTTTAATTGACTTGAGATCCTTTTCCCCTTGCTTCGCCGTTACCACAACAAGCCTTTGTACCATGGCCTTTCTCCAAATGAAATTGTCTTCGGACGAAAGAAGTGTTGGTGGAACATGCCGTTGAATAACCCTCGCCCCTGTAAAGATGCTTTCCTGTTTCTGGATGAAATCCAAAGTGCAGAAAAAACTGTCTCTAAATTGATTGATAAGCATCAGGCTGACTGGCTCTGGGTCCAGAATCAGGGCCAGAAAACCCCACACGATTTTGAAGTGGACGATCGAGTTTGCTTTCGAAAATTCGAAACAACTCAGGATTGATGAATCCGGCTGAATCCACCAGGTAGATGCGACCGCTGGAGGTCAGAACGCCTAGGAGAGCCACGAAAGTCGCCCCTCCCCAGGCGATTTCAGGTATTACCCCCCAATTCCTTCTCGCCCCTTGCTCAATGTAGGGTCTCCTGTTTCCTTTCCCCTGGATCCGGCATCGGACCCTTCTGCTGCAGTCGACAAGGTGGGTGTACAGTCGGAAGCACAGGGCCCGACAGTTCATCACAAAAAGCAACTTTCACCTCGCCACTTGCTTCTGTGACAATGTGTAGGAGGTAAATCTCCAATGCAATTTTTTCTTACCCGACGGCTGCGTGTTTGATTCGCCACAGCCCGTTACCCTGGACGGAGTTTCTGGACACTCCCTCTCAGGCGGACAACGCGGTTGTTATATATCAACCCATTCGGTCGCTCAGGACCTTTGCGATGCCGGCAGAGTCGAAGAAGTTGTCCTTAAGGACGACTACTTATATCGTGCCGAAATAAAGAATGACCTTTACTTGGGCCATCCTTGGCTTTGCAAGAATAGGGTGGCGCCCGTAGATCATAGGCCTTGTATTATGCTGGACTCAGGTCCCTTGGAGCGCCCTGAATGTTGTTTTTTTGCACGCCAGGTTCCTAAAGTGCAGAAGAATTTTTGAAGCAAAAGGTTACTCCAAAATTTGGAGAAGATGTCACCGTTGCCGAGGTGAATGAGAGTGTTGAGTACTCTCAGGAGCTTGAATGTCTTCGTAGGGATGCTCAGCCACAACGTCCTTCGCGCTGTCACTCTTCATCCTACAGAGTTGTCGATAAATGGCGCAATTCCATTTGTGAATATGTTTATGAGCACCATTCTATTACCCCACAGTACGATGCTTTTGCTAACCCCCAGAGGAAACGGTTTGATAATTACTTTCGCGACGCTTGGACCCAAAAATGGGACAAGAAGTTATGGATTAATCCTCCGTTTCACTTAATCCAGCAGGTCATCGACAAAATCAAGCAAGATGCAACCCAGGCGATTTTAGTTGTATCCTTGTGGGACGACAAGCCGTGGTTTCAGGAATTGCAGGACATATTTGTAGATTACATCCAACTTCCGAGAAAGATTAAGCAGTACGCCAGGGACGACACAGGTCCCCTACGACAGCGCTCCTGGAGTACGCTCGCATTGCTGGGGGATGGAGGGCTTCCTGACTCTGATTCTGCTGATTCGGGAACTGATTCTTGTGTTGGGTCAGAATTTGAGGTTGAGCGTGGTACTGATGATGAATGTATTATTTCCGAATTTTTTACGCAAAACCTCGTGTGGAAGCTTTCAATGATCCATTCGAGGAGCTGAATCACAAAAATGATCTCCGAAATGCCGGCACTCAATGGACCTACCTTCAAGAGGCAGTTGATACGGAACTTTCTCTAGACATCCGTAAGAAAATTCTTCCTGCTAAGGCGGAGGAGATTGCCAGAGTTTTTTCGACAGTAATTCCTGGCGATGAGGTGGACACCGAGGAAACACAACCCTTTCCGGCAAGTTAGTCAAGAAAGCCCCTGTCCGTGGGCAGTTCGGTGAAGCCGCCATTGACCTTTGTGAGGAATATAAGGCGAAGAACCAGCGCCCCTATGAGAACCACGCACAAAGACATGAGATTCTCAGAAAAATAATCGAAAGAAGCCTCAGGCAATTTGGTTGGCTTGACGGTGGTATGACCAGCGAGTGGTGTTGTGCACCATTTACAGTTCCAAAAATGCCACCTGCAGACCAAAACACCATAGATGGTTGGCGAATGGTTGTTGATTTACAGAATCTTAACGCTGAAACAAAGGCAGATTCGCACCCCCTTCCCCTTTTTTAAGGGAAAAATCACCAAGAGGACAGGAGGTCGCTTGTTGTCTGTGCTGGATCTCAGTCAAAGCTCTCACCAAATGCCTTTGAGGAAGGACAGCCGGCCTCTAACTTGTATCTGCACCCCATGTGGCTGTCCGGTCCAGTGGACGGTGATGCCAATGGGACTGAACAATGCGCCCTGATTCTTTCAGAGAATGATGGAGGACGTGCTTTTTACAGCATGTCCTCAGCTTCGTGCCTTCATCAGTGTGTACATAGATGATATAATCATCGTGACGGCAGGGGAGGGACTGACTGAAGAGGAGCTGGTGGCCCTACATGAAAAGCAGCTGAACCCAGTAATGGACATCCTTGATGCCAATCAGCTGATTTGTGCGCCAAAGAAGGGGAAATTGTTTTTGATCTGTCAAATTTTATGGTTCTCTTCTCGAGAATGGTACACGCCGACCCAGTGCAGGGAAGCTCGTCGCAATTCAGAAGTGGAAGCTCCCTGAGACTATTATGGAATTGAGAGGATTCCTGGGTTGTCGCAATTTTTACCACACATTTGTGCCGAATCATGCACAATTTGCCGCCGCCCTCACTGAATTACTGAAAGTAGGGAGAGATGCCGACAAGGCAGGTTCATAGGTGCGTGTCAAGTGCACCGATGAGTGCGAGGAAGGCTTCCATCACTTGGGGGCGGCCCTATGCGAAATTGCCACGTTGCATGTGGCGAAATTGCACAAACCCTTCTACATAAGAACCAACGCATCCAGGTACGCAATCCGAGCCGTCTTTGAACAGGTTGATGAAGCCACCGGCGATTATTACCCTCTTGCATTTTGGTCTCCGAAGCTAGCTGCACGCCAAATGCAATGGTCGCCACGTGAGCAAGAAATGTACGCCATAATCTGCGCGCTGAAAACGTACTAATCGTGGGTTGGCACCAATCGAGTCGCGGTCCTGACGGATCATCGGTCTCTTGAATATCTGGCCACCGAACGAAATTCATACGGTTTTGGACCCAGCTGGTCGACGGGCCAGATGGCACCAGTTACTCAGTCTGATTGACCTCCATGTGTCCTATTTACCTGGAAAACATAACACGGTAGCAGATGCTCTGAGCTGATGGGCTTACGCCGCTTCGGAGGTGCTGCAAAGTACCAACATCCATGGTACGGAGCAGGACCACCGCGTCGTAATCGAGTGGGATCAGCAAGAAAAAAAGCTCATTGGACGTCAATGCATGCAATGCTCTGTTAGACGGCTTGCATTACCGTGTCATGACATCACGGCCTTCTCAAATCTGGCGCATGCTCATGAAATTATCACCAAGTGACTGAAAGTCATGGAGAAAGTCACGGGTCCCGCCCTCCGGGAGTGTAAAACGGACGAAGTACACCCGGCCTGTAAGTGGAATCTGGTTGATTCAGGGCATTAAACGTTGAGATCCAGCGAAATCCCCACCCCTGCAAAAAGATCCTCCCATCATCTGTGACTGGACCAACAATTATATGGGTGATTCCATGTTCTAAGAGGTCTGTGAGAAATTAAAATCAAAAGATGCTCACAAAGATGGAATTTATCCGGAATCTTCCTTGGATGGGGGGAAACTGTGGATGGAGGGTAAATTGTGTGTACCAGACGCCCTGGCCTCTCGAGTGTTAAACTGGTGGCACAAAAGGGAGTCTCCCACGCACATGGCCTTAGATTATGGTCGATGATCAAGCATAGACTATTTGGCCCGAGGCTGTACACTCATTGCATGAGAGTAGCTGCCGGATGTGCCCAATGTGCTGTCTCAATGCCCTCCAGCGCCAAGAAGCACGGCCATCTGACGCCACATCCTATTCTGGAGCGCCTCTTTAACAGAGTCACCAGTGATTTCTTCTATCTCAGTGAACTCGATGACGCGGAGTGCCATTGGACTAACAAGAAAGTGGATGGAGTGCCCCTTATTCAGTGCCGTCCTTCCGGTTACATTCAGGTGTTGTCTTATAACATCGAGTCGATGACTGGCAAGGCTGCCGCCAAATGGTGCGCGCAGACATGGATGGGAGGTTGGGACGTCCCATTTGAGGTCAATACGGACTCAGGTAAAGAGTACACCTCCGAATGGTGGAGAGAATTCTGTACCCACCTTGGAATCCATCACCTCAGGTGTGAAACCCACTCACAATGAGCGCTGCCGGGCGAAAGAGCCGGCCGCTCACTTATAAATATGCTCCGTAAGGAACTTTTTCAAAAAGCGAAAAATAGTTTTTAAAGAAAAAAGGAACACCCCCAGCAAAGGAAAGCACACAGCACAGCCCAGCACCACGGCACCACAAGGCGAGGCAGCACCACAGCACACAGCACGGCACAGCAAGACACCACGACACACCAGAGCAGCACCAACACACCACAGAAGCAAAGGGAGACACCACAACACACTGCGTCGTGTCTTGCTGGTGGTGCCGTGTTGTTTCGCCTGCGCTGGCTGGTGCTGCGTGTTGTTGCCTGTGGTTGCTGGCTGTTCGTTGCTGGGTCTGGTCGCCCGCCGTTGTTTTCCGCTGGTGTGTGTTGTCGTAGATGCGCCTGCCTGGCCGCGTGGCTTGCTGCCCTGCTATTTGCTGTGGTTTGTTGTGGTGCCCTGCTCCCCTGTGCTGTGTTCTGTGTTCCGTGGTCCTGTGTTGCCGTGTGGTGCCGTGCTGTGGCGCCCTGCTGTCCCTTTTCATTTGCTGGTGGTGTTGGTTTGTGTCCTTCCTTTGTGTGTGCGGTGCTGTGATGCGCCGGCGTCGTGTTTTTCGGTGCCGGTTTGGTCCGGGCTGTTGTTGGTGCCTCGTGCTTTGGTGTGTCGCTGTGTGTTGTGGTGTCTCCCTTGGCGTTCTGTGGTGTGGTGGTGCTGCTCTGGTGTGTCGTGGTGTCTTGCTGTGCCGTGCCGTGTGCTGTGGTGCTGTCTCGCCTTGTGGTGCCTTGGTGCTGGGCTGTGCTGTGTGCTTTCCTTTGCTGCGGGTGTTCCTTTTTTCTTTAAAAACTATTTTTCGGTTTTTGAAAAAGTTCCTTACGGAGCATATTTATAAGTGAGCGGCCGGCTCTTTCGCCTGGCAGCGCTCATTGTGAGTGGCTTTCACACCTGAGGTGATGGATTCCAAGGTGGGTACATAATTCTCTCCACCATTTGGAGGTGTACTCTTTACCTGAGTCTGTAATGACCTCAAATGGGACGTCCCAACCTGCCATCCATATCTGCGCGCACCATTTGGCGGCAGCTTTGCCAGTCATCAACTCAATGTTATAAGACAACACCTGAATGTAACCGGAAAGACGGCACTGAATAAGGAGCATTCCATTGACTTTCTTGTTAGTCCAATGGCACTCCTCGTCATCGAGTTCACCGAGATAGAGGACATCACTGGTGACTCTGTTAACGAGGCGCTCCGGAATAGGATGTGGCTTCAGATGGCCGTGCTTCTTGGCGCTGGAGGGCATTGAGACAGAACATTGGGCACATCCGGCAGCTACTCTCATGCAATGAGTGTACAGCCTCGGGCCAAATAGTCTATGCTTGATCATCGACCATAATCAACGGCCATGTGCGTCGGGGGACTCCCATTTGTGCCACCAGTTTAACACCCGAGGGGCCAGGGCGTCTGGTACACACAATTTACCCTCCATCCACAGTTTCCCCCCATCCAAGGAAGATTCCGGATAAATTCCATCTTTGTGAGCATCTTTTGATTTTAATTTCTCACAGCCCTCTTTAAACATGGAATCACCCATATAATCGTTGGTCCAGTCAGGAATGATGAGAGAATCTGTGGCAGGGGTGGGGATTTGGCTGAATCTCGACGTTTAATGCCCTGAATCAACCGGAATCCACTTACAGGCCGGGTGTACTTCGTCTGTTTTACACTCCCGGAGCAGGGATCCGTGAGTTTCTCCATGACCTTCAGTGACTTGGTGATAATTTCATGAGCATGCGCCGGATCTGAGAAGGCCGTGACGTCATGACACGGTAATGCATGCTGTTTAACAGAGCATTGCATGCATTCACGTCCAATGAGCTTTTTTTCTTGCTGATCCCACTCGAATACGACGTGGTGGTCCTGCTCTGTACAATGGATGTTGGTACTTTGCAGCACGTCCGAAGCGGCGTAAGCCCATCAGCTCAGAGCATCTGCTACCGTGTTATGTTTTTCAGGTAGATAGGACAAATGGAGGTCAATCCGACTGAGTAACTGGTGCCATCTGGCCTGTCGACCAGCTGGGCCTGAAACTGTATTAATTCTTTTCGGTGGCCAGATATTCAAGAGACCGACCATCAGTCAGGATTGCGACTCGATCGGTTTCAACCCACGATTAGTACGTTTTCAGCGCGCAGATTATGTCGTACGTTTCTTGCTCACGCGGCGACCATTGCATTTGGCGTGCACCTAGCTTCGGAGACCAAAATGCAAGAGGGTATTGATCGCCGGTGGCTTCATCAACCTGTTCAAAGACGGCTCGGATTGCGTACCTGGATGCGTTGGTTCTTATGTAGAAGGGTTTGTGCAATTTCGGCACATGCAACGTGGCGACTTCGCAGAGGGCCGTCTTCATGTGATGGAAGCCTTCCTCGCACTCATCGGTCCACTTGACACGCACCTATAAACCTGCCTTGTCGGCATCTCTCCCTACTTTCAGTAATTCAGTGAGGGCGGCGGCAAATTTGGCATAATCTGGCACAAATGTGTGGTAAAAATTCCAACAACCCAGGAATCCTCTCAATTCCATAATAGTATCAGGGCGCTTCCACTTCTGAATTGCGACGAGCTTCCCTGCACTGGGTCGGCATGTACCATTCTCCAGAAAAGAACCATAAAATTTGACAGATCCAAAAAAGTTTTCCCTTCTTTGGCCCACAAATCAGCTGATTGGCATCAAGGATGTCCATTACTGGGTTCAGCTGCTTTTCATGTAGGGCCACCAGCTCCTCTTCAGTCGGTCCCTCCCCTGCTGTCGCGATGATTATATCATCTATGTACACACTGATGAAGGCACGAAGCTGAGGATGAGCTGTAAAAAGCACGTCCTCCATCATTCTCTGAAACAATCAGGGCGCATTGTTCAGTACCATGGGCATGACCGTCCACTGGACCGGGCCACATGGGGTGCAGATACAAGTTAGAGGCCGGCTGTCCTTCCTCAAAGGCATTTGCCGAATGCTTTGACGGAGATCCAGCACAGACAACAAGCGACCTCTTGCCCTCTTGGTGATTTCCTCCTGAAGAAGGGGAAGGGGGTGCGAATCTGCCTTTGTTTCAGCGTTCAGATTCTGAGAAATCAACGACCATTCGCCAACCATCTATGGTGCTTTGGTCTGCAGGTGGCGGTTTTGGAACTGTAAATGGTGCACAACACCACTCGCTGCTCATACCACCCTCAAGCCAACCAAATTGCCTGAGGTTCCTTTCGATTTTTTTTCTGAGAATCTCATGTCCTTGTGCGTGGCTCTCATAGGGGCGCTGGTTTCTTGCCCTGTATCCCTGACGAAGGTCAATGACGGCTTCACCGAACTGCCCACGGACAGGGGCGTTCTTGACTAACTTACCGGGAAGGGTTGTGTCCTTCCGTTCCTCGAAAATGTTTCCTCCTTTCCTGGAACACAACTCAGTGTCCCCCTCATCGCCAGGAATTACTGTCGAAAAAACTCTGGCAATATCCTCCGCCTTAGCAGGAAGAATCTTCTTAGGGATGCCTCGAGAGAGGTCCGTATCAACTGCCTTTTGAAGGTAGGTCGATGGAGTGCCCGCATCTCAGAGATCATTTTTGTGATCCAGCTCCTCGAATGGATCATTGAAAGCTTCCAAACGAGGTTTTTTGTAAAAAAAACTCTGAATTTGTGGCGCGAGTTAAAATTTTTCTTCGCCCGTGCACTGAAGATTCATTTCGAAGTCGATCATATCGGAGAAGAGGGAGACGGGTCGGATCCATTTGACGACGGATCACCTTCGGCATCGAACAGAGAAAATTCGGAAAAAATACATTCATCATCAGTACCACGCTCAAACTCAAATTCTGACCCAACACAAGAATCAGTCGGAGAATCAGCAGAATCAGAGTCAGGAAGCCCTCCATCCCCCAGCAATGCGAGCGTACTCCAGGAGCGCTGTCGTAGGGGACCTGTGTTGTCCCTGGCGCACTGCTTAATCTTCCTCGGAAGTTGGATGTAATCTACAAATATGTCCTGCCATTCCTGAAACCACGGCTTGTCGTCCCACAAGGGTACAACTAAAATCGCCTGGGTTTTATCTTGCTTGATTTTGTCGATGACCTGCTGGATTAAGTGAAACGGAGGATTAATCCATAACTTCTTGTCCCATTTTTGGGTCCAAGCGTTGCGAAAGTAGTTATCAAACCGTTTCCTCTGGGGGTTAGCAAATGCATCGTACTGTGGGGTAAAAGAATGGTGCTCATAAATATATCCACAAATAGCATTGCGCCATTTATCGACAACTCTGTAGGATGAAGAGTGCCACCGCGAAGGGCGTAGTGGCTGAGCGTCCCTACGAAGACATTCTAGCTCCCAGGAGTACTCAACACTCCCATTCACCTCGGCAATGGTGACATCTTCTCCAAATTTTGGACTAACCTTTTGCTTCAAAAGTTCTTCTGCACTTTTAAACCTGGCGTGCAAAAAAACAACATTCAGGGCGCTCCAAGGGACCTGAGTTGTGCATAAAGCAACGCCTATGACCTACGGGCGCCACCCTATTCTTGCAAAGCCAGAGATGGCCCAAGTAAAGGTCATACTTTATTTCGGCACGATATAAGTAGTCATCTTTAAGGACAACTTGTTCAACTTTGCTGGCCTCGCAAAGGTCCTGGGCGACCGAATGGGTTCATATATAACAACCGCATTGTCCGCCTGAGAGGGAGTGTCCAGAAACTCCGTCCAGGGTAACGGGCCGTGGCGAATCAAACACACAGCCGTCGGGTAAGAAAAAATTGCATTGGGGATTTACCTCCTACCCATTGTCACAGAAGCAAGTGGCGAGGTGAAAGTTGCCTTTTGTGATGAACTGTTGGGCCCTGTGCTTGGACTGTACACCCACCTTGTGCACTGCAGCAGAAGGATCAGATGCCGGATCAAGGGGAAAGGAAACAAGAGACCTTACATCGAGCAAGGGGCGAGAAGGAATTGGGGGGTCATGCCTGAAATCGCCTGAGGAGGGGCGACTTTCGTGGCTCTTCTAGGCGTTCCGACCTCCAGCGGTCGCATCTACCTGGTGGATTCAGCCGGATTCATCAATCCACTCCTCATGAAGCGGATCATCTGCTGGATTCAAGGCATTCTCGACGTAATCTCGGTCTGCATCTGACAGCTGATCTGCACCGGACACCTGATCCCTACGATGATAACCCCTTACACGGCCACGGCCGCCGGATGAGGGACCTCCACCGCCGCCAAGCCCCTTGTCCTTGCCTGAAGAAGAGCCCCACACGGGTTTCCTTTACCCTTGCCCTGGGATCCCACCCGAACCGGATGGAGTCCAATTTCCTGTGCCTTGGGAACCGCTTGGGCCCTCAGGCTTTCTTTTTCCACCAGAGGGGGTCTTCTTTCTCTTTCGAGCCTTTCCTCCATGCACCTGTCGGGCATTTTGGTCTGAATTCTGAGGGGGATTACTGACATTTTCCCCAATAATCTTGTGATCGTGGGCTGACAACAGGTGATTCTCCGCAGAATATTACTTCGCTCGGTTCGTAGAGCCGAGCAAGAGGCAGATGCCACACTTCTGCTGGACACCTCTTGTGTCATTCACTTTTTTGGTGCTCCTATTGGCGCCGCCTTGGGTATTTTGCTGGGAATTCCTAGCGCCCCCAAGGCCCTCATGGTAATTTTGGTTGAAGGCATCAGCGCGCCGCTCAACCTCTTCCCAGAGTTCCTTCGGGGTGTACAAAAACACCCAGCTTCTGGCCCTAAGGCGCTGCCCATGGAAGCTTGCCCCCCTGTTGAGGGCTCCGACAAACAAGTCCCGATCCTCATGTTCATGAAACTTGATTTTCCACGTGTGTTCAGTGACTTTCACCTTCGAAAACGACGTGGGGAACACTTTTGAAGTGCTTCCCGAACTGAAAATTTATTGGCGGAGGCATCGAAGCCATCGACCTCTGCCCACCAAATCTTGACCTCTTGTTCAGACTGTTTGTTCTGAAGGGTGGCGGCAGTTTCAGAGGGGATCTTATCAAACATTAAATCTTTCAACTCAGCATTGGAGCACTTTTCACCCGAATGATCAGCTTCCTGGACCAAATTCCAGAAGCGCTGCTTCTTATCCTGAACCTCATGGATGATTGATCGCAAAAATGAGGGGAAGGTTTTAAGCATCTGGTGGTAATGATCCTCCGGCAGTCGGGATCCACGTACCTCCAGCTGTTCCCTTAGCTCATCAAAGGTAAGGGGGGAACTTGTCTCTTCGCGATCACTCCACTTCCCAGGCCAAGTGTTGGCCTGCGGTCCTTCAAGACAGTCCAGTAGGGCCGTCAGGTACTGATCCTCGTAAAGCTTTTGGGTTTTAACCCACAGCTTGAACTCTCGTTGTAACTGAGGCCAACGTCTGGGGTTCCCATTGTACTTCGGTTCCTTGGCAACCTGGCGAAGTCTCAGCGAGGTAGGGTTCAGAAGAGATTCCAGCCCTACACCAGCTGTAATGGCAGACACAGCAGCTCCGGCGAGGGTCTGGGCGAGCAAACACTGGGCGAGGGCGTTGGAATCAGCAGCAGCGGGGGTGGAACGGGAGGCAGTTCGCTTTGCATTCTGTACCTTTGCCCTGGCCTCCGCCGTCCTACTCCAAGGACAAGAGATTTTAACCCTTTCTTTAATTTTTCTCCAGCTGACCCGTGCTTTGGGGGTCTTAGAGTCCACCTAAGGAGCAATGGCAAAAATCTCTGAGGCTTCCTCCGATGGCTCGGTTGCATTTCCTACCTATGAGGCGCCCTAAGACCGGATGTGTGTCTTAAAAATATTTCTCATACCCAACGTATGTACAATTCATTGCATTTGATCCCTGAGCTCCTGATGCTCAGAATCTCGCTGGGTACGGCAGGGGCAGTCATCAGGGCAGTACATTCTGTGCCCTGCGGGTGCTGAACAGACTGCAGGGCTGCCTAGGTCTGTCAATTTTAACCAGGAGTCCACCCTCGGTGCTCCTTTGGCCCTGATCTCTAGACTCGCCTGTTTTGCAGCTTCCAAAATACCTTCCCCCACCTCTGCAGCCAATTCAGCTGCAGCATCTCGGCCGGGATAGGAAGAATGAGGGGCAGAGGGCCCAGGAACAGCCTTCGGGCCTTTATCTTGGGGAAGGGCGTCTCATTCCATACCTGATGGAACGCATTCCTGAGCTGAATTTCCTCCCACGACCAATAAATCCGGTGGCAGATTTCGTCTCGAATTAAATAAAAATACTCAGGTAAAAGATCAAACTCTTGCTCTTCCTCGCGTCGAAGACGCTCCTGCATCAGCCAACAGCCCGTCTCATAATTGTGGGGGTCCCTCAGGGGTAACCTGGGTTACCAAGGAGCCCATTGTTCAGGGCGTGCTGCGTTAGGCACCTCACCTGATCGACCAACCTCGAAGTCCATCTCTCCAATGGCGTGATTCATGGTGGGATGATGGTGCCGCCGAGCTCCGCCGTCGACAAGGACTGGTTGATTCCAGCCATCCGGCGGTTGATTTCCACTGGGATCTTGACATTGTTGGCGTCCTTGACAGCCGATGGTGGCTCTCCTGGGACAGTGGGGACTGCTGCAGGGGAATCCTCGTAGCGTTTCAGTTGCGCCGCACAGAGGGAGCGAGTTGGTCACTTCCAGAGTTCCTACAGCTTCCATTTGGATGCCCAGAGGGCCTAGCGAAGGAGTGGGTCCCGCAGGAACAAGATTCAGGTCGCCTCTGCCACCTGAATCGTGCTGTCCAAGGTAGATGAGAGGATCAGAGGGCTCAGGGCCGGCTAGGCCTCGGGTGCAGCCTTGCGGGGATGCGACCTGAATGCTTGTTCCGGTGACCGAGGGGACCATAGGGGAGGGAAGGGCAGCGAGATCATTAGGCAAGTCCATGGTCATATGACCAAGAGAAAAATCCCAGTCTATGAATAAAATGAATGCCGATGAACATAAATACATCTAAGTGTCTGAATCTGTCTGAGAAGATTTAGATAAATCCGATTCCCAAAAAAAGTATGGCCGATTTGGGTCCCGCACGCGCACCAGCGGCAAACGGCGGTTCTAGGTAAATTATCCGAACGCGGCAGATTTACGATGAATGGACAGCGGCGCTGAATCAGGCACATCAGAATTATGTAGTTCAGTCCCTTGGAATGGACTGGGGGTCGGCTGTAGCGCCAAAGTGTGTAAAATGGCCAAAATGTAGCCAATTTGCGGCAGATCTGTGAAAGTCTGAGCAGATGGGGGTTAGCCGCACTTACACACTCTCTTCTTCCCCGCGGCGCTTGTGAGGAACAACCTTATCTACTCTCCGGTGGGCTTTGGCACTTTTGGCCCTTTTGGGCAGGGGCTGTCCATATGTGGCAAAACGCAAAAAGGCTGTCGGACCATGGATTTGTGTGGAAGTGTGAAACAACTCATAGCGCAAGGCCCTCAGCACCTCTATAACCAAAACTAAAGCAAGGGCGTGCCTTCGTACAACAAAAGCCACTAGTGCACTTTGTTGACGTTGCCCTTTTAACATGCACCGCAAATCTAATTGCATCATGTGCTCCACAGTACACAGGAAAAAAACCACTCCTTGTGTGAGGCCCCTGCGAACTCTACAAACAAAAGTGAAGCAAAGGCGCACCTTCCTACAATCAATAAACACCGTTCGCTTGCAGTAGGGAGGCCCGGGTCGCACGGTTGACGTCGCCCATTTTAGATGCCACAGTAATGCAACGCAAATCGGAATCCAACAACAACACAAGGCAGAGTGGAAGGCCTCTACGAGGTCTACAACCGAAACCAAAGCAAGGCTGTGCTTTCGTGTACGAAATGAACACAGTGCACTTCACAACAAATCAAGGCAAATCATGCAACTTGAGACAGTTGTGCATTGTGTGGCACTCACATGGTGAATGCTATTGCAGCTCGGGATCCAGCGAGGCATCTGAGGCAGAATCATACAATTGTGGCACTCGCATGAGTCATGTTGCAGAGCATCCACCCATTCGTACCTCAACAACGATGCGCCTAACTCAGTTGCCTCCTAGCCCACTCATCTTCCACTCAGGCTCCTCTGGCGTCAAGGGACTTGTGATCCCCCATACACGTAGGCGTGGCAAAAGCGGAAGCAAATGCGCCCATTAACGTGTACCAGTCCCCTCCCCAGTGCATTGATGAACCCAGTTGGGACAGCCCGTGTGGGCGGAGGCACCAAACCAGGGTTTAGCCAGATCACAATTTTGGGCCTTCTATCATTCATCGGAGTCAGCCTTGTTTCCGAATTGTGTCCTAACTGGCAATTGGATAGAACTAACACTATTAGCATGGTTGTGAAGGCCGTCGATGGGCTGGCCTGCTGTTAGCGCGGCGGCGAAGCCAGGGAGCACGCCGCCACCACTGGCCCCAAATCCGGCAAATCAGGACCAAATTTTGGCATTACACAAATTTCCCCAGCTGTGAAGCAGGCCCCAACCCCCCCCCCCCCCTCTTAAGCTACAGCTTCACAATTTGAAAAAAAGACGAGTCCTTACTATAGCTCACCTCGGCCTCATGCAGCTCACGCTTTGCGGTTTCCAGAGCTTCATTGGCAATGCCATTGGCATTTTTAACCTTTGCACCTCTTCCTCCTTCTCCGGAAACTCTTTTTCGGTTGCCACATCTCTTCACAAAGCACGTCTCTCCCATTGCTTGCGGCCTTTGGGGAAGAATAAGGCTCCAAAGGGCGCTTGGAGGACAGTTGGGTGTCCTAAACCTCGGAGGTTTTACCCTCAGGAGTGGTAGGCACCCTTTGTGGCAAGTTCAAATCACATTGCCTACAAATTACACGCAACGTGGTAATTTTCTTGGCTGTGGCCATGGCAACACCTTCCGCAAAATCAATGTTCGTTTCCCTAGGAGTCAACTCAGGGCACGCCGTCCAAGCAAACCCTTTGCGGTGAGCCACACACCAACCCGCCTTGGTCTTGAAGGTTGGCTTGTCACCACCTGCAAAAAAAAAGGACACAACAAATTTGAACTTCAAATTGTGGCAATGACGAAATGGGAAATGCACAAGTAAGAATCTCCCAAAACTGTTCCCAATGCCTTGGACAACCGTGAGTCAAATTGAACAACAAAGACAACCCTCACAAAGTAGGACCATAATGTCATCATTCATGCAAAAATCACAACTTAACCTTGAAATCGCCACTTATCCTTGCTAGAATCAAACATATGATAAGCACGGCTCATACCTTCGGACATATTGGTGAAGTGCGCCACAGCAACAAAAGCAGCGAAACCAAGTGCGAAGCACAACCAAAGGCGAAACATGAAAACAAGCTCTGCGATACAGTCATTCTTTGCAAAACACGACAAATGGTGCCAGAAACTCTCTCAATCAACTAACAGTCATCTATTTGCTACAATGGACACAAGAAATTCGAGGTTCCACAACCCTGTAAATTATCAAATTCATCAAAACCGCCACGAAAGTGCTAGAAATTTATCAAGAATCAATCTGCTTTAAAAAGTTCTACATGAATATGTGCACATATCGTGCAGAAACCCGAATTGCCTTTATGTCCAGCTGGTGGTGTAGTGCTCGAGGTGCTGCATCAAACAGTCCCGCGCCAGCTGAGGATTGGGTCCCAGAGCTTCTTCTCACTCAGTAACCAGAGTATCATGTGAAGAAAATTCATAAGCTACGAGAATTGTAGAATTTCCACCAATCAGGACCAAAGCGGGACTTCGACCGCCCACCGCCGGTCAAGAAAAGAGTATCCGACAAGACAAGCCGGCGAAGAAGACTGGTCCTCACTTGAGTCAAAGGGCTGGAACGAAGCACCGGGGCATCCACCTCAATTTGCTCTTGTGCTCTCCAAGAAAAGCCGAATCATGCATAAACGTTTGGATTGCATGCCTTCTAGCTACATATGGGTAATAGTTGAACAAAGATACATTGCCGTATTTCAATGTTCAACACATAAGCACACTTGATTGTTTCCCGGCTGGGTAATGCATGCGTGTCCCTTTGCTTGTCATTGTTGTTAGCAAACAGAGACAGGATTCTTCGGCCTCCATCATACAAAACATGTACCCGAAATGGTGATTTTTAGTTCCA
This sequence comes from Eutreptiella sp. 'Long Island Sound 2002', assembly GCA_964036045.1. Taxonomy (NCBI): domain Eukaryota; phylum Euglenozoa; class Euglenophyceae; order Eutreptiales; family Eutreptiaceae; genus Eutreptiella; species Eutreptiella sp. 'Long Island Sound 2002'. The sequence goes on along the minus strand of OZ038380.1, from coordinate 95,320,545 downwards.
CATTCATCATGCATATTAGACAATCTTTTCTTTTGTGACGCATGCATGCTACCTGGTTACTAGACATATTGTTCATACTGTGTGCAACAAGTCATGCACCCGTTTACCCCATGCTTGTGTCTAAAAACATAGCATGTTTCTTTGATAAACCGACTTATGCAACAAAATGTCCAATAATCTCCCGGCCAAAATCAAGCCATCTGGGACATTACGAGACTTCGGTGCCGGCCATTTTCGACATTATGACACTCTCTTATATAGGCCCCACTCGGGACCCTTTGGGACATTACCAGTCCTTTTCCTCGAACATTACAAGGCTTTGTTGAAAATTGTTCTTCGGGCGCTTCACGCCCTCCGCACCCCGCTCCGAAACTTGTAAAAGGTTTCTTTGGGCGATTCACCCCCCCCTCTCTGATTCGAAAGCTGGAAAATGTTTCTTCCGAGTGCGGCCTTGAAACCATTTAGGCACTGCAACCGGTCCAAGCAGTCCGAAGAAGGGGTCGCAGTGGTAGGGGAAGCAACAGAGCTTAACAAAGGGGACACAGCAATGAATGAAGGCCGATAGTATCCTGCAAACAGATATGGTGCAAAAAGCCCTTGAAATACCTGATATGCAGATATCAAAAATGCACCCTAGCATCCACTAATTCTTATAGATAAGAAGAATCCAAGATTGCCTTATCTATCTCACATCCTATGTTCCTAACAAGGAAACGGAATATAATATACAATAGTCCCATATATAGGGTCATATAATGTACCCTTAGGGGCATTTTTCTAGGGTAGGGCTGTAACCTGCTTGAGTTACATGCTTGAAACGACTCTTACGGGCAGGAAGTACCTGTTCAAGAGGAACGTGGCAGTCAGAAAACCACCAAATGTTGGACTGTCACCTCATCCCTCCCAAAGGGATTCAAACCGGCACTGGCAATCTGGGGGGCGGCCACACGGCCGCTGAAGTAGCCCTGAGCGGTGGGATCGAACCAGCGCCGGAGAATCTGACAATAGTTAGCGGTATTCCGCACCTCCTGCAAAAACTAGTAGGCAGAATCGCGAGGTCTTTCGCGCACAGCCTTCTGACATAGGATTTTGTGACGTCGGAAAATCCCATAACCTGCAACAGAAAAAAAACACCCATTCAAGTAGTTAGCATGCTGTAGATTGTGTTTGGGCAATCTGTGCTCCCAGACAACATGCTTTTTTGCATCTAGCACCCCCAAAATAGGGGTGGGGAGGTCTTCAACTGCTTGGCTGAGTGCAAAAAACACAATTTTTCACCAAAAAGCGGCCATTTTTTGCCGGGGTTTTCCATGAAAAATGGCACATTTTGGTGCATACGCATGCTGTAAATTGCGTTTTTGTGATCTGTGTGCCCCTACAACCTGCTTGGTAGCATCCAGCACCCTCAAAATAGGGAGAGGGGGTCTTCAACTGCTTATCTGAAGCTAAAAAAACTCAATTTTTGGCCAAAGAACAACCACTTTTGGCTGTTTCTTTCATGAAAAACCGAAAATTTTGATGCATACGCATGCTGTCAATTGTGTTTTCGGGATATATATGCCTCTACAACCTTTTTTTTTTGTATTCAGCACCCTCCAAATGGAGGGGGGGGTCTTCAACTGCTTGTCTGAGGCCAGAAGAACTCAGTTTTCGACCGGAAAACGGTCTTTTTTTTGCGATTTTTCATGAAAAACGGCAAATTTTGGTACATACGAATGCTGTAAATTGTGTTTTCCTGCTCTGTGTCTGCCTACATCCTGCTCTCTCGCATCCTATGTGCTCTCTGCGTGTCGCAAAAGGTAGTGTGGGGTCCAACAGCTAATTTGGGTATTTTTCTTCAGCACCAAAACTAAAGGCAAAGTGAAATCACACTTTTCAACAATTACAAAGCTAATGGTACCTGGAAAACGGTGCAACCCAAAAGTGCCAAAACTTTGACCCCTGAAAAGACTGTTACAGACAGCTCCCGATGCGCACGTAACAGAGAACTGTAGGATAAGATGGAGATCAGAAACACAGTGATTTGAAATGGTGTGAACTTCAATGGCCTTCGGCCAGGGGACGGTTGTTACGAGCAGCTAACGGTCCTGTCGTGCAATGCAACGCAGAACAACCGTGACATCAGCCCTGGCAACCACCACAGCACCTTTTTCTATGAACCTGAACAGTGAGACAATGTAAGGAATGACTTGTTCCTTATTACTGTTTTGTGCCGTGATACTGCCTTTTGCCGCGCTTAGGCCACTTGAAGAACACGGCCAGGATAGCCCCACACTGTGCGCGGTGGCAACACTAGCTTAGAGGAAAGGGGCCTCGATGGCCGCAGGTCAAATGATCAAAAAACATTGAGGCACAACTAAAAACACGAGCACGATGCCCACAACCTCCATCTCCGTGCTTCAGAGAGTTTATAACAGCTTGCATGTGCTCCATGTTGTAGATATCTTGTGCTAACTCTTGCCGTAAAGAGTGAGCACTTGCTTGTAAGGCATAGTGCTTGTTGAGCCGCGTGATTGAAATGACCGAGACAAGGCCTGGTCAAAGGCCCAGTTGCAACCTGACCAGACACACAACCAGTGATGTCGAACGGCCGGAGAGCCGCCGTGTCTATGGACAAAAAGCCGCGCTTGTGGGAAGAATTGTGCCGGTAATAATCGGCACAGCTCAGCCAAGGGCCGTGACCCAGATGTCATCATGGAGGTAGCATGTGTATCACACGTGATGCACCGCTTAGAGGGTAAAGAAGGAGGTACGAAGTGGGATGAGTGTGTGAGTAGAAACACTTAAATAGACACACCGCCTAACCATAAAATAATAACCTGACCTTACTTTCCAATCCAGCACCCAGGAGCCATATTACGTATACATATGATATATACATAATAGAGCGATGCATGCATACAAACAGACGAAACACTTGCGCACACATCCAACAGCAGGGCTCGGAGGTACACACTCGCCGAGAGGGTGTCACGGAGTGTGGGCTTCACGGTGGCGGCTTTTGGAGCACGTGATGGGGAACGTCCACACACATCCACACAAACAGAAGCTCCCACAAACCAGTCACGTACACACAACAAATTGTGAACAAATTCACAAAAGAAAACAGGTACAGATTTGCCGTCCTATTGCTGGTTGCTTCTTAAGACGTCGCAAACATTATCAGAGTTCTCACGGTGCGTAGATAAGAGCATGCAGGCTATGTACACAGATGCTTTGCATACTATCTACATGACGTTTTCATGCATGTGAACTGCGCCGACCGGTGTTGCGGACCATGTGTGAGTGTTTGTGTTGGTTTGGTGGAGGTGCATGAATGTTGGTGTGAGTGTATGCTGTAGCTTTGGCTTTCATTAGGCCACTGGTTCACCAAGGTGGTCCCAGGAAAAATTTATTGAAGTGATAAGATAATAAAATGATAGACATGGTAAGATTCACAAAGAGTTTAAAACAAAATTACGTGTGACGTTTTTGAGATTGGTAGGTTAGATAGGATACAAAGGAAATGTTTTGGAAATGCCAAACATCAGAACTGGCATCACCTGCAGGTATATCTGAAAATGTTGTGGCTGTGACCTCCCTGTTTACTGCATTTGGAAAACAAACCCGATTTTCCACCCTAGGGGAAAATCAGTGCCGGATTCATACAATGCAGGCAACAGTAAAGGAAGCAAAAGCAAGCAATGGTGTCATTGCAGTGCAATTGATTACAGTGCACAGAACTCATTCTGGGGCAGCCAATATCAGATATATATGAAAAGGAAAAGCTCTCATGAATAGTCCAGAAAATGATTGACTGTAGCAGATGCGTACAGCGCAGAAAAGCAGGCCTGCATATACATCAAGCTGCGTGGGCAGCGGTACATATAAGCCTTTGGAAGCACTGACGGGCTCAGGTGTTATTGGGTAGTTTAATCAAACTCCTTTCGCAATACATCATTGTAACAAAGTTGTACTCAAAGTCGAGGGATTCCTTGTCTATGATGTCCTGCCGGGAGGTACTACTATCGTGGAGTATTCGGCATCTTTGAGATTCCGCCAATAGGGACTGCAATTGTGCTGTGTGTTGAGACATAGTGGCTTGGAGGCTGACAATGTGGTAGTGAAGGTCGCATAGTGAGTGGAAATCCCTGTCACGAGCATGTACGATGGACTTGCGTTCTCTTCTCTCATGTTTCTTGCGAATCGATCTCTTGATAAATTTAGAAGCTTGTTGATCCCCTTGGTTATCGGATGGGTCTTGATACGAAGTTGGAGTTGCTTCCCCGTTATCAGCTTGACATATAGATAACAGCTCGGCTTCGCTGTAGTCACCCCATTTGAGTTGGCGGTCGCAGGCAGCTGCTCTGGTACTCGAGATAGGGCTGTTGTACTCAGTTTCGCTGCATTCTCCCCCTGTAGGCTGGCGGTCGTAGGCGACTGCTTTGGTACTCAGGATAGGGCTGTTTTGCTCAACTTGCGCCGGCAACGTGGACCTTGAGACGTGCGGATTACATACCTTTAGTACAGGTTGCAAGGCAGCGAGCTTTTTGAATTGCGACTTTCCGTCTGCGGTTGTATTCTCCAACATTTTGTATGCACGGACTTCGGCGTAGTTCCTCGTAGACGCGGTCTTCGGCAGAATTGGGAGCACTCGTTCTCGTAGGTCATTGCATTCATTAGAGGGCCGCTCGTTACTTCTGGCGTCCTGTCGAAACCAGCAACGCTGTTGTAGATGAAAAAGGCAACGTGCACCATTCCTGCTTTGGACTGCGAAGCCGCGCGTAGGTCTGTATGAGCGTAGAAAGCAGCGTAGACCGTAGATTTCATGTATTGACAGCGGTTATGGACCAGGCTTTTCGAACTGCGGCGATAAGGAACTTTGATCATGCGCCTGATTGGATATCTCTGCAGCTGGCGTTCGGCATCTCGTGCAGCTGACAGCTGGCGCTAGAAAGCTCTGACCAGGCTCCAGATTGGTGCGGCACATATTAACAGACCTGATGCGGAAAGAAAAATTGGAAAAAATAGACACTCGGAAAGTGTGGCCCTATTGCTTGTTGTTCTTGTGTGTGTTGAGGGCGTGTGTATAATCACTTACGTTAGCTGGCGGGTTACCTTTGTCGGTGGGTGTGTCTCCGGCTAGCGACAAAGCAGGGGGTAGCCTCCCAGTGCCAATGTGTGGAGGTGGCATGTGCCGTCCCGCTAGTATCCGCCAATCCAACTCCCCAGGGGCACACAAACACGCCCTGAAGGAGCATTTCACCCTTTCAACCACCTTATCTGCATGACGGTGCATGTTTACACCTTCGCGTGCAAACTTGATGGCGGTGTACAGGGTTACAAAACGGACAAACCTTAGGTCCTGCCTGTTCGGGAGGCGGGTGATAGCCCACGTAATAGGCAACCATATACTCCAGTATTTTAAAAAAATTGCATGCACACACATGCGCCCAACCAATGGACACAGGGCACATGCAGTCTCGGTGTGTCACGGAAAGGGAGGTCCGTGTGTGCGGTAGAAATCCAAGCCCATGCACGAACCTCTATGGAAGCATATGCCAGGCCGATATCCCAAACCATTTGGTTTGGTGTTGGGATAGAGGACTCTTCGGGTGTTGTGGAAACCGAAGGTCACTCGCGAAGAACTCCAGAGAAAAATTCAACACATATATTGAGCTCATATACTCTCTCATATATATGCACACACGCACGTGCGCACTCCCTCCTTTTGTCATATTGTTTGTACATGTCTTGTTGCGGCGGAAACAGCCCTCACGAAATTCATCAACAACATTTGGAAAACACCCAGCCATCCTGTGGCTGCATGCAATGGCAATCAGCGGTACTCACTCCCAGCCTGGGCACGCATAGTGACTGTGGGCAAATATATAGGCGGCGGAGGGTGCCCAAATCCGCAACGCCATAGCCTTTAGAAAAGGTTATTGGCTTATCCATTCCTGTGCTTGTTCCTTGTTTTTAATAAAGAAAACCTTGACGTTTTTAGCCAATTCAAAATGAAGTCCACAAGGAAATAAAGTAGGGCACAACCAGGCACCGGATCGAAATGAAATCAGGATGAGTCCTTTCATTCCAAAACATGAGTAACAAAGAGGAGCCGCAGAAAGACAATGTAGGAATAAATACCTAGCTCTAGTCAAGAAAGAAAGAAACAATTGATGGTATATCTGAAAACTGGCATCAATGTGGCCCCAAGGATAGTCCCAAGCATTTCATGTGCAATAATTGGGATACAAGGGACTTGGTTAGGAGTCAGGGGCACGTACGTTGGGCCAGACACAGGATATGGCTTGGCCAGCATGGCCAAGCAACTGAATTCAGAATCAGCTAAAAAGTAGGCTTCCAATAAGTACTTGAATCAATTGAGTATAGGGGTCGTGAGGTGCGAGACCACTAGGCTTAGAAAACATATCCTTAATTATTCTCCTAAAGGTTTTGATGAAATCTTGCACGTTTTGTAGTGGGAAAACAGGACCATAGCAGCAAGTAGAGCATGAAAAGGGTAAGGAGCGGATCACTGAATAGATTTGAAATCCAATGTATCACACAAGGGCTGCTGATAACAACAAATACAGTGTAAAGACAGAGGCATGCCCAAATACAATGCATTCATCAAAAAAGATGATTTTAAAAGAGAAAACTCGCATAAGTCTGGCGTCAAAGATAGATCCAAGCACCTCATGTGCAGCTTTTGACATGAAATGGAGTTAGTTAGGAATCTTGGGCAAGTAGGTTGGGCAAAACCCAGGATATGGCTTGGCCAGCATGCCTAAGCAACTGAATTCAGAATCAGTTAAAAGGTACGCCCACAATACGTAAGAAAAATAAATTGAGTATTGGAGTCCTGAGGTCAGAGACCACTAGGCTGACCCAACAAGGCGCAAGGCATGAAATGCTCATTTTGCTTCGGTCAAACCTCCATGCAGGAAGAAACCTTCGTCCACTTGAGTGCTACGGGTGGACTTCATGGGACGCTAGGGGTTTTCTTTTTGCTCTGTGCATCCTCGAAATCCCCGGGCGGCTGGGGATGGGAGGCTAGGGTCATAACCCTAGTTACTTAGAAAAATGTACTTAAAGCTCCAAAAAGGGTGAGAGAAATGATCAAGTGTTAGTCCTTATATCTTCTCAAGGACTAGTGGGGGGTCGGCCTGGATCAAGTACCCCAAAGAGGACATGGTAGGGACATTTTCCTACTGGCTTAACCTACAAGGCCCAACGCATGAAATGCCTATTTTATTTGCGTATTACCTCAATGAAGGAAGATACCTCCGCTCTTGTGAGTTGTAGGGGTGTACCTGATGGGGGGGCTAGGGTTGTAACCGTAGTTACTTTGAAACATGTACCCAAAGCTTCAAAACGAACGACAAATATGATTAAGTATTAGTCTTCATTACTTCCAAAGGATTAGGAGGGGCTTGGCCTGGATCAAATACCCCACGAAAGACATGGTAGTGACGTTTTCTTACTCTCCCCTCGACCTCTAGTTGACTAAGCTAGTAGGACCAAGGAGAAGGGCTCAAATTACCCTGAAATCACCCCGGAAAATGCTTTGAACCAGCAATTTACATTCTAATCAGCTCATAAAAACGTATCACGCTGTTGGCACCTTGAAGAACAGTGTGATGTACCGTGTATGATGTCTCTTCCAAGGGACATTCCTCAAATGTTGCCCGCCTGTGGCGTAAACCTTTGACAAAAATTTGGGGATAGAGGGGCTCGAACCCAGGAGCTTCTCCCTAGAGTGTACATGGCTACTGACTAGGGTACGGTCGAATGCTCTAATGCGGACGGCCATCATTGTATAAACACCGTTTTAGTAAGCATCCCAACCAAGGGTCAAGGCGGAGCAATACTCCTGATGGAGTCCACAAAACTCCGGGAGCTGAAAAAAATAGAGAATGAAACCAACAAGGTGTGGATCTTGCAGTTTAGCGGGAAGGTTAGCGATTTAAGAGGTGAAGTTCCTAAATTTAGACGAAGAAACATTCGACATCGTCATTGTTAGGCCAAAACGTGCAGTCTCAGACAGGCACAACAGAGCCGCGCTCAAGAAAGAAGGCTCGGAAGCCAAACGGCTCCTTTGAAAGAAGGTATGAGCCGTGTTTTTAAAAGCTTTCAAACGAAATTTTCGCACAGATGCATCACAAATTTAATAAACTTTAGGAAGGAGGCATGAAACTACAAGCAGACAACAGAGGCAGCAGACAACCTGGTTCTCAGATTAGTTATTGTCATTCCACACACATGCATTGTGTTCTTGTTATTTTGGTGTCAAAACGCTAGGCTCGTCACCGCTGCGCGTGACCGGAGTGCGGGTTCTTCTTCTCTTTCGCTCTGCAGACGCAAAACGGAAAAAAAAAGGTGTGCCACATGAATGCAGCACACAGCACACAGTTAAGGTTAGAGTACAAGCGATACTCGTGATGCATGTGGTTCATTCAAGCATTCATGCGTGGTTCTAAGCCCTTTCCACTAAGGGAAATCCTCGAAGTGTAGCCGGAGGGCTCAGCGCCGGCATGGGTTTGAGGTTTGGGGTTCGAGGTTTCAGGTACCAGACGCTATTGGGCCCCGGGGGGCCACCTTGTCGGGCCAGGTGATTTTCTCCTCACCAGGACGTAGTGGGGATCCCTTCATGACACACCTCCTGTCTGGTGGCGGAGTCCCCCGGGTTCACAGGGCTTGGAGTCCCGACCCTCCCGGCTTCCCTTCTCGCCACTCCCTGGTCAGTGCAGCACTTAGCAACCGTAGCTGCGGGCCCTTACCCACCGTGTCGCCCCCCTAATGCCTGGTCGCCCGGGGTGCCGGCGCAGCCGGGCCCGTGCTACTAGCTTGTCGCCAGTGGGACAGCCTGGGGCTGGCGCAGAGGCTGCCTAGCCGCGGGGCTGCCGCATGGCTCGGCGCGCCACTACTGCCTTATCTGGTGCAGTGGCCTGTTCTTGTGTGCGCAGCGCTCAAGGCAGGTATGGGCGCCGGGGCCGGCGCTGGGTTTCGTGTCTTCTCCGTTCCCCCTCTCCCGCCCCGCGTTCCCCGCGGTGCGTGTGGCGGGTCGTCCCGTCCGGGTGTCCGTTGGCCTCGACCGCCGGTTCGCCATTCCATGCGGTCTGTGCGTTCCGCGGGCTTGGTCCGGTTGCCCTTCTGGTATTCCCCGCGTGTCCTTTCCGTGTTCGTGCGCTCCCGCTCTGGCTGCGTCCGCGCCCTTCCTCTCTTCCCAGGCCTGTATGGCGCGCGCACCTCGCGTTGTTCCGGTGCAGGACACCGCTAGGGCCGTTTCATGCGGTCCGTGTCCCTCTGCATTTCCTGCTTTGGTCCCGTGCGCTGTCTGGCTTGCTTGGTGGGGGGGTGACCCGGTCCCGTTCCCCCCTTGCCTTGCATGGGGTTGTTTGCCCCCTCACGGCGGGCCCGCGTGTCTGGGGCGTTCCGGCACCAGGGGGGGGCAGGCGAAGGGGGCGGCTTGTGTGCCGTCCTCCCCGGAGGCGTGGCGGGGGGGCCCCTAGGGGCGGGGGGTCGCTCTACCTCGGTCCCTCCCCCTGCCTTCCCTGGGCGGGCACCAAAGCGGGTATTATTCGCGTCGCTCAGTTCATGGAGGGCGTGTTCTCCGTACTGCTCTGATTCGTGTTTGCGTGCTGATCCCGGACGTGGTCCCTGTGGTGCTGGGGCGGGTCTGCCTGCCTGTCGCGGTCTCTGTGGGAGCAGGCGGGTGGGGGCAGGGGAGCACGTGGCGTACTGGCTTAGCGGCGTTTTCCCCCCGGGCGCCGCGGCCCTTTCGGGGGGAGGGCGAACTTCCCTCTGGCCTTTGAGGGGGTAGCGGGCCGGGGCCTCCGTGGCCCGACTGCGGCGTCCCGCGGGCCGGGGGGGGGGCGAAAGGGGGGAGAGGGGGGGCTGTCGCGCCGTGATTCCCTGCCAACCTCCTCCGGGGGGGCGGCCTGTGGACCCAAGCCCGGGCCCCCCTTCATGGCCGGCAGCGCTGCGCCGCGCATCCCTCCCTGGTACATGCTCAGCCGGGGCTGTTTGGCAGCCCCGGGCGCCGGGTGCGGTCTGGCCGGCCGCTGGTTGGTCAGTCTGGCGGGGAGGGGGGTTGTCGGTGCGCCGTCCCTCCTCGGGGGCTCGGTAGGGGGCCCCGCCGGGCAGGGGGGCGGGAAGGTCGCTCTGCTGCGGTCCATCTCTCCGCCTCCCCCGGGCAGCTGCCATGGAGGGTCGCTTCTTCATCTCTCCGCCCTCCTCACGGCACTGGTCCGCGTTCCGCCATCCTGGTGCGGCCCACGGGGTGCCCTTGCGCGCTGGCGCAGTGCTGCCGGCCTGCTGCGGGTACTGCGGGATTTGGCGGGCGGCTGACTGGAGGCACGAGGCGTACAGCAGCGCGTACCGCGGCAGTGTCGCGGCCCTCTCGGGGCGGGGGTCTCCCCCCTGGCCCGGCAGAGGGGTTGTGGGGCCGCCGTCCCCCTTGCTGGTCTCCGGCTGTCCGTGAGTTGGGGGGGGAGGGGGGGTGGGGGGGCTCCCCACTGTTCCTTTTTGGACCCCTGGGGCCGCTTCCCAGTTGGTGCGGGGGGCGGCCCGGCCGTCCTGGCTCCGGGGAGCCAGCCGTTGACTGGGGGGGGGGGCGCACTCCCTTCCTGCTCCCCTCCATGCTCCGGGCGCTAGGCCGTCGTGCAGGCCCTCACCCTCGGGCCCCCCGCTCTCCTCGCTAACGTCGCCTTGCCGCGTGGTACCGGTGGGGGGGGGGGAGGGCCGGCGGGTGCTGGAGGTGGCGGTCAGGGTCAGCGGTTAGTCATTAGCGGTTTGCGGGGCAGTGGGGTCTCCGGGCCGCGCGCGTCGGCGCGCTCACGGCTACCGCCTTCTCCCCTACTGGGGGCGGCGCGCGTCCCTCTGTTGCGCTAACGGCAGGGGGGGTTGGGGGGGTGCCCTGTGTCGGGGGGCCCGGGCCTGCCGGGGGGGTGTCCCGTGTTGCTGGTCTTTCTCGACCCCCCTGTGCCCACCGCCTGGGACAATCGCCGCCGGGCGCGGGCGTCCCCTGCACTGCCGCTTGTGTGGGGACTGGGGCTGCGGCGGCGGCGGGTTCCGCCAGCGGTAGCGCCAGTGCGTGAGGGCGGTGCGCAGGGCCCGGGGGAGCCAGTTGTGGGCCTCCGCGTCCCTGACGCGGAGCACCGCCCCCACCTCCAGGAAAGCCGGCCACGTCAGCTCCCTGTCGGGCCACTCCGCCCGAATCACGTCCCAGAGGACCCGCTTGTTGTCCTCCTGGGCCACCCACCCACCCTAGGGCACATCACGGTTCCCCCCCTCCCTCTGAAGGAGCACGGCATCGGGGGACCCGTTCCTTATCCCACTGGTGGTCCCCGAGGAGGCCCAGCCCAGGCACCCGTACACCTCCATCACCAGGGGGAGGGCCTCGCCCCCCAGGGGGTCAGGGTGGCGTACCAGTCCCGGTCCCAGTCTCGGGCCCCCTCTGCCCCCCGTGCCGGCTCTGCCTGCGGCCCGTGCGCCTGCGGCGCCGGCGTCGCACCATGTGCCCTCGCCGCCAGGGCAGCGGCAATCCGCGCTGGCTCCGCCCTCGGCTCTGGTGCCGCGGGGGCCGGGCCGCGCGGGGCGCAGCAGTGCGGATCGAGGGCCGGCTGATGGGGGGGTCGGGGGGGTTGGGGGGGGGAGAGGTGCCCCGTGTTGGGGTCGATGTTGTAGAGGTGCGCGTGGCGGTGGCGGTGGTGGTCGGCTTGGTGCGCCGGCATTTGTTTAATACCGGGGGGGATGCACCGCACGCGCTGGACGTCCGGCTGCGGGGGCGCCCCGCTCTCCGTCCTTCTCCCCACGCCCTGCCCGCCCCCCGTGGCCCTTGCGCCCCGCCCTGAGCACTGCACAGACCGGAGAGGACAGGGAACGCACAGCACAGCACCGGAGGACACACACAGCACAAAGTAGAGCGGCGAACAACAGCACACACCACCACGCAACAAAAAAACACACACAGCGCGGGGAAGCACCGCAAAACAGAGCGCCGCAAGACACAGGGCCCCAGGGCGACAAGGAGCACCAGAGCGCACGGCACGACGAGCAGTGGCACCGACCGAGCGCAGCAAAACAACACAGCACACAACAGCACAACACCGGGCGACACAACGTGCAGCAGCGCAGCGCAGCACCGCAACCCGGGACACACAGCCCAGCACAACACACGGGAGACAGCACCGAGCGGAAGCGACAGAAAACGCGAGACACAAAAGGGCGGGGGGGGCAGCAACCAACTGCCAGACAGGAGGCACGAAAGCGGTGAGAACACACGGAGAGCGGAGAAGCGGGAGGCCAACAGAGCAAACAAAGCGCAGCGCCGAGGCGCAAGGCACCCGGGGCCGGAAACCAGAGAAAGCTGGAGACAACGGGGGCGCACAACGCAAAAAAAAAAAAAAAAGGAGCACAGAGTGGCAGGGGGGGGGGCAGAAACTACCAGGGAGCAACCAACATCCAGGCGAGACACAGGTAAAGGAGGGAGCGCACGGAGAGCCGAGAAGCAGGAGGCCCACAAAGCAAATAAAACACAGCGCCAAGGCCCAGGGCACCCGGGTCCAGAAACCAGAGAAGGCGAAAGAGAACGGGGGCGCACGCAGAAAAAAAAAAGGGGGGGGGGACACCGAGAGGCAGCGATGAAACCAGCCAGACACAAGGGAAGGGGGGGAGGGGAACCAAGCACCAAGGAGCAGCCAAGGACGAAGCAGAAAAAAAAAAAAAGCGAGAGCGCACGGAGAGCCGAGAGGCGGGATGAAAAAAAAAACGCAAAGCACAGCGCCAAGGCCCAAGGCACCCGGGGCCGGAAACGGGAGAAAGCGAGAGACACCGGGGGCGCGGACAAAAAATAAATAAAAAACACAAGGAACAGAGCGGCAGAAAGCCAAAGCGGCCAAAGGAAAAGGTGAGGCGCACCAGAACGCGCCCGGGAGGCCGGCCCGCCCGACCCGGCCAAGAAGAGCAAGCACACGCACACACGCGCGGGACCCGGGCGTGGTGTCCTCTGACCCGCAAGGGGCGGTGTCGGCGTCCACACAAAACAGCCCCGGTGCACCGGCCGAGTCCACCGTCGAATGACAGAGGGTCCAGGAAAACGGACGCGTCAGTGACCGGGTCCACACACGCAAACCACCACAGCGCGCGCAGCCCAAGACCAACGCCAGAGGGACCCGCCCGAGACAACCCCATCGTGTGGCCCCGAACGGGTACGACGCGGAGCGAGCCCAGCGCCCCCGCCTCGGCGGGTGCCAGCGGCAGGCACAAAGTGCCAGGTTCTCGGCCGGCCTCTGCGTGCCCCGCGCAGCCGCCCAGTAAAGCCGGGGGCGCAAGCCCCCGGGGTGGGAAGAAATACCACGGCGACAGGAAAGCGGACCAGAGCACCTGGAGCGACCGGCCTGGACGAGGCGCGGCGCGCCACGCGGGGCCACGTTGCACGCCAGAGAGGCACGCCGCCGGCCACAACCAAGGCACACGGACAGGTGCCAAGCAGCGACGGCTGCCGGGTGCCATAAATCCGGAGAGCGCGCACAACACGTAACGAACCACGGCACACGAACAGGTGCCAGGCAACAGCATACCCAAACACCACAAACCCCAGCCAGAAGTGGCGGGGCGCAGCCAAAACCCGAGCCCAAGCACACACACCAGCAACGCACACCCCAGCCGGGAGTGGCGAGGCGCAGCCCAAACCCGGGCCCAAATACACACACCCACACCGCGCACCCATGCCAGGAGTGGCTGGGTGCAAGTGGAGCGCGCACACGAGCACACACACAGCCTGACAACCCAGCCAGAAGTGGCAGGGCGCAGCCGAAACCCGAGCTCAAACTCACACACCCACACCACGCACCCCAGCCAGGAGTGGCGGGGTGCAAGCGAACCGCACACACGAGCACACACACAGCCCAACACCCCAGGCAGGAGTGGCGGGGCGCAGCCCAAACCCGAGCCCAAGCACACACACCCAAGACGCACAGCCCAGCCAAGAGAGGCGGGGTACAGGAATAGCACTCACATCAGCACACACACACCCCAACACCCAAGCCAGGAGTGGCGGGGCGAAGCCGAAACCCGAGTTCAAACACACGCACCCACACCGCACACTCCAGCCAGGAGTGGCGGGGTGCAAGCGCAGCGCGCACATCGCACACTCCAGCCAGGAGTGGCGGGGTGCAAGCGCAGCGCGCACATGAGCACACACACAGCCCAACAGCGCAGCCAGGAGTGGCGGGGGGCAGCCAAAACCCGAGCCCAAGCACACACACCCAAGCCGCACACCCGGGCCAGGAGAGGCGGGGTACAGGAGAAGCACACACACCAGCACACACACACCCCAACAACCCAGCCAGGAGTGGCGGGGCGCAGCCGAAACCCGAACCCAAACACACATACCAACACCGCACACCCAAGCCAGGAGTGGCGGGGTACAAGGGGGGGCACGCACACCCGCACACACACACCCCAACACCGAAGCCAGGAGTGGCGGGGCGCAGCCGAAACCCAAGCCCAAACACACACACCCACGGCGCGCTTCCCAGCCAGGAGTGGCGGGCTGCAAGCGGAGCGCCCACACCAGCACACACACACCCCAAAACCCCAGCCAGTGGTGGGGGGTTGCAGCCAAAACCGGAGCCCCAACACACACACCCACGGCGCGCACCCCAGCCAGGAGTGGCGGGGTGCAAGCTGAGCGCCCACACCAGCACACACACAGCCCAACACCCCAGCCAGGAGTGGCGGGGCGCAGCCGAAGCCCGAGCCCAAATACCAAATACACACATCCACAGCGCGCACCCCAGCCAGGAGTGGCGGGGTGCAAGCGGAGCGCCCACACCAGCACACACACAGCCCAACACCCAAGCCAGGAGTGGCGGGGCGCAGCCGAAACCCGAACCCAACCACAACCCAGACCCAAACACAAGCGCCACGCAACAGTAGGAAACCCAGTGTCCATAGCCCGGGCACTGAGGCAGCCCGTGCCATGCAGGTGACCAGGCCAAACGAGATCCGGAGACCGGGGGTAAGGCTGCATCCTAAGGCCTGCGCTGCTTTGGGACTCGAGGCGGAGCGTGCGACACCCAAGCACCTCGGAACCCCAGTACCAACAACATGCATGCATGCCTTGCGAACGGGATATGCCAGGAAGTCCGGTGAACCCCTAGGGTTCCGCCCAAAGGAGGGGACGTGCGCAAGCACGGGGGCCCACCCTCCCGGCATGACAAGCAGTCACGCTGGCGGCGATCAGCCCTCCCGGTGTTGCCCGGGACCGCCTTGTTGGGGGCCACCAGTCAGGTCTAGCGGGAAGTAAGCGGCCTCCCCCCTTCACGCGCGGAACTTCTTCCTGCTCGTCACAGGGTCGACGCCAGGGGGAACCATGGGGCGCCTCTCCACGACCGAATGCACCTACCTACCTACCTACCTAGGCCGTCGTGCGGGCCCTCACCCTCGGGTCCCCCGCTCTCCTCGCTGCCGTCGCTTCGCCGCGTGGTACCGGTTGGGGGGGGGGGGAGGGCCGGCGGGTGCTTGGGGTGGCGGTGAGGGTCAGTGGTTAGTGATTAGCGGTTTGCGGGGCAGTGGGGTCTCCGCGCCGCGCGCGTCCGCGCGCTCACGGCTACCGCCCTCTCCCCTACTGGGGGCGGCGCGCGTCCCTCTGTTGCGCTAACGGCGGGAGGGGGTGGGGGGGGCGCCCTGTGTCGGGGGGCCAGGGCCTGCCAGGGGGGGTGTCCTGCGTCGCTGGTCCTTTTCCACCCCCCTGTGCCCACCGTCGGGACGATTGCCGCCGGGCGCGGCCGTCACCTGCGCTGCCGCTTGTGTGGGGGCTCGGGCTGCGGCGGCGGCGGGTTCCGCCAGCGGTAGCGCCAGTGGGTGAGGGCGGTGCGCAGGGCCCGGGGGAGCCAGTTGTGGGCCTCCGCGTCCCTGACGCGGAGCACTGTCCCCACCTCCAGGATAGCCGGCCACGTCGGCTCCCTGTCGGGCAACCCCGCCCGAATCACGTCCCAGAGGACCCGCTTGTTGTCCTCCTGGGCCACCCACCCACCCTGGGGCACATCACGGTTCCCCCCGTCCCTCTGAAGGAGCACGGCATCGGAGGACCCTTTCCTTATCCCACTGGTGGTCCCCGAGGAGCCAAGCCACCCGTACACCACCATCACCAGAGGGAGGGCCTCGCGCCCCAGGAAGTCCGGGATCGCTTCCCAGTCACGGTCCCAGTCTCGGGCCCCCTCTGCCCCCCGTGCTGGCTCTGCATGCGGCTCGTGCGCCTGCGGCGCTGGCGTCGCACCATGTCCCCTCGCCACCGGGGCAGCGGCAATCCGCGCTGGCTCCGCCCTCGGCTCTGGTGCCGCGGGGGCCGGGCCGCGCGGGGTGCGGCGGTGCGGATGGAGGGCTGGCTGAAGTGGGGGTCGGGGGGGTTTGGGGGGTAAGAGGTCCTTCGCGTCGGGGTCGATGTTGTGAAGGTGCGCGTGGTGGTGGCGGTGGTGGAGGGCGTGGTGCGCCGGCATTTGTTTAATACCGGGGGGGATGCACCGCACGCGCTGGACGTCTGGCTGCGGGGGCGCCCCGCTCCCCGTCCCTCTCTCCACGCCCTGCCCGCCCCCCGTGGCCCTTGCGCCCCGCCCCGAGCACTGCACAGAGCGGGGAGGACAGGGAACGCACAGCACAGCTGCCAAGGACACACACACCACAAAGCAGAGCGGCGAGCAACAGCACACATCACCACGCAACGACAAAACACACACAGCGCTGGAGAACACCTCAAAACAGAGCGCCGCAAGACACAGGGCCCGATGGCGACGGGGAGCACCAGAGCGCACGGCATCACGAGCAGTGGCACCGACCGAGCGCAGCAAAACACCAGAGCACACAACAGCACAACACCGGGCGACACAACGCGCAGCAGCGCAGCGCAGCACCGCACCCTGGGACACACAGCAGAGCACAACACACGGGACACAGCACCGAGCTGAAGTGACAAAAAAAGCGAGACACAAAAGGGGGGGGGGGGGCAGCAACCACCGGGGAGCAGCCAACGGCCAGACGGGAGGCGCGAAAGTGGCCAGAACGCACGGGAAGCCGAGGAGCGGGAGGCCAACAAAGCAAACAACGCGCAGCGCTGAGGCCCAAGGCATCCGGGGCCGGAAACCAGAGAAAGCCGGAGAGAGCGGGGGCGCACAACGCGAAAAAAACAAAAAAAAGGAGCATCAAGTGGCAGGGGGGGGGGGGGGCAGCAACCACGTGGGAGCAACCAACGGCCAGGCGAGACACAGAAAAATGAGAGACCGCACGAAGAGCCGAGAAGCGGGAGGCCCACAAAGCAAACAAAACACAGCGCCAAGGCCCAGGGCACCCGGGGCCAGAAACCAGAGAAAGCGAAAGACAACAGGGGCGCACGCAGGGGAAAAAAAGGGGGGGGGACACCGAGCGGCAGCAACAAAACCAGCCAGACACAAAGGAAGGGGGGGGGGGGCACAAAGCACCAGGGAGCAGCCAACGGCGAAGCAGGAAAAAATGAAAAAAAGCGAGAGCGCACGGAGAGCCGAGAGGCGGGATGAAAAAAAACAAAAACGCAAAGCACAGCGCCAAGGCCCAAGGCACCCGGGGCCGGAAACCAGAGAAAGCGAGAGACAACGGGGGCGCAGACAAAAAATAAATAAAAAAAACAAGGAACAGAGCGGCAGAAAGCCAAAGCGGCCGAAGGAAAAGGTGAGGCGCACCAGAACGCGCCCGGGAGGCCGGCCCGCCCGACCCGGCCAAGATTAGCAAGCACACGCACACACGCGCGGGATCCTGGCGTGGTGTCCTCCGACCCGCAAGGGGCGGTGTCGGCGTCCACACAAAACAGCCCCGCTGCACCGGCCGAGTCCCCCTGTAGAACGACAGACGGTCCAGGAAACCGGACGCGTCAGTGACCGGGTCCAGGAACGCCAACCACCGCAGCGCACGCAGCCCAAGACCAACGTCGGAGGGACCCGCCAGGGACAACCCCATCGGGTGGCCCCGAACGGGTACGGCGCGGAGCGAGCCCAGCGCCCCCGCCTCCGTGGGGGCCAGCGGCAGGCACAACGAGCCCGGTTCCCGGCTGGCCTCTTTGTGCCCCGTGCAGCCGCCCAGTAAAGCCGGGGGCGCAAGCCCCTGGGGTCGGGAAAGGCACCACGGCGACGGGAAAGCAGACCGGAGCGCCGAGAGCGACCGGACCGGACGAGGCGCGGCGCACCATGCGGGGCCACGAGGCACGCCAGAGAGGCACGCCGGCGGCCACAACCAAGGCACACGGACAGGTGCCAAGCAGCGACGGCCGCCGGGTGCCACAAACCAGGAAAGCGCGCACAACACGCAACGAACAACGGCACACGAACAGGTGCCAGGCAACAGCCAACCCAAACACCGCAAACCCCAGCCAGAAGTGGCGGGGCGCGGCCCAAACCCGGGCCCAAGCACACACACCAACAACGCACACCCCAGCCAGGAGTGGCGGGGCGCAGCCGAAACCCGAGCCCAAATACACACACCCACACCGCGCACCCGTGCCAGGGGTGGCTGGGTGCAAGCGGAGCGCGCACACGAGCACACACACAGCCCAACACCTCAGCAAGGGGTGGCGGGGCGCAGCCGAAACCCGAGCTCAAACACATACAACCACACCGCGCACCCCAGCCAGGAGTGGCGGGGTGCAAGCGGAGCGCACACAGGAGCACACACACAGCCCAACACCCCAGGCAGGAGTGGCGGGGCGCAGCCTAATCCCGAGCCCAAATACACACACCCACACCGCGCACCCGTGCCAGGGGTGGCTGGGTGCAAGCAGAGCGCGCACACAAGCACACACACAGCCCAACACCTCAGCCAGGAGTGGCGGGGCGCAGCCGAAACCCGAGCTCAAACACATACACCCACACCGCGCACCCCAGCCAGGAGTGGCGGGGTGCAAGCGGAGCGCACACAGGAGCACACACACAGCCCAACACCCCAGGCAGGAGTGGCGGGGCGCAGCCGAAACCCGAGCCCAAGCACACACACCCAAGCCGCTCACCCCAGCCAGGAGAGGCGAGGTACAGGAGGAGCACGCACACCAGCACACACACACCCCAACACCCCGGCCAGGAGTGGCGGGGCGCAGCCCAAACCCGAACCCAAACACACACACCCACACCGCACACTCCAGCCAGGAGTGGCGGGATACAAGGTGGGCACACACACCGGCACACACAAACCCCAACACCCCAGCCAGGAGTGGCGGGGCGCAGCCGAAACCCGAGCCCAAATACACACATCCACGGCGCGCACCCCAGCCAGGAGTGGCAGGGTGCAAGCAGAGCGCCCACACCAGCACACACACATCCCAACCCCCCAGCCAGGAGTGGCGGGGCGCAGCCGAAGCCCGAGCCCATACACACACACCCGCACCGCGCACCCGTGCCAGGAGTGGCCGGGTGCAAGCAGAGCGCGTACACGAGCACACACACAGCCCAACACGCCAGCCAAGAGTGGCGGGGCGCAGCCGAAACCCGAGCCCAAACACACACACCCACACCGCGCACCCCAGCCAGGAGTGGCGGGTGCAAGCGGAGCGCGCACACGAGCACACACACAGCCCAACACCCTAGCCAGGAGTGGCGGAGCAGAGCCAAAACCCGAGCCGAAGCACACACACCAAAACGCATACCCGAGCCAGGAGTGGCGGGGCAAAGCCGAAACCCGAGCCCAAACACACACACCCACACTGCGCACCCGTGCCAGCAGTGAGTGGGTGCAAGCCGAGCACGCACACGAGCACACACACACCCCAACAACCCAGCCGGCAGTGGCGGGGCGCAGTTGAAACCCGAGCCGAAGCACAGACACCCACACCGCGCACCCGTGCCAGAATTGGCCGGGTGCAAGAGGAGCGCGCACACCAGCACACACACAACCCAACACCCCAGCCAGGAGTGGCGAGGGCAGCCGAAACCCGAGCCGAAGCACACACACCCACGCCGCACACCCGTGCCAGGAGTGGCTGGCTGCAAGCGGAGCGCTCACACGAGCACACACACACCCCAACACCCCAGCCAGGAGTGGCGGGGCGCAGCCAAAACCCGAGCCCGAGCACACACACCCACAACGCACACCCCAGCCAGGAGCGGCGCAGCCGAAACCTGAGCCCAAACACACACACCCACACCGCGCACCTGTGCCAGGAGTGGCGGGGGGCAAGCGGAGCGCACACACAACCAGACACAAACCCTGACACCCCAGCCAGGGGTGGCGGGGCGCAGCTGGAACCCAAACCCAACCACACACACCCACACCGCACACCCCAGCCAGGAGTGGCAGGGTACAAGCGGAGCGCACACACAAGCGCACACACACCCCAACACCCCAGCCAGGAGCGCGGCCGAAACCCGAACCCAACCACAACCCAGACCCAAACACAAGCGCCACCCAACAGTAGGAAACCCAGTGTCCATAGCCCGGGCACTCAGGCAGCCCGTGCCATGCAGGTGACCCGGCCAAACGAGATCTGGAGACCGGGGGTAAGGCTGTATCCTAAGGCCTGCGCTGCTTTGGGACTCGAGGCGGAGCGTGCGACACCCAAGCACCTCAGAATCCCAGTACCAAGAACATGCATGCATGCCCGCGGAACGGGATATGCCAGGAAGTCCGTTGAACCCCTAGAATTCCGCCCAAGGGAGGGGACGTGCGCAAGCACGGGGGCCCAGCCTCCCGGCATGACAAGCAGTCACGCTGGCGGCGATCAGCCCTCTTGGTGTTGCCCGGGGCCGCTTTGTTGGGGGCCACCAGTCAGGTCTAGCAGGAAGTCAGCTGCCTCCCCTGTTCACGCGCGGAACCTCTTCTTGCTCGTCACAGGAGTGACGCCAGGAGGAAACATGGGGCGCCTCTCCACGACCGAGTGCACCTACCTACCTACCTACCTAGGCCGTCGTGCGGGCCCTCACCCTCGGGCCCCCCGCTCTCCTCGCTGCCGTCGCCTCGCCGCGTGGTACCGGTGAGGGGGGGGGGGGGGGGCGGGTGCTGGGTGTGGCGGTCAGGGTCAGCGGTTACCCATTAGCGGTTTGCGGGGCAGTTGGGTCTCCGCGCCGCGCGCGTCCGCGCGCTCACGGTTACCGCCCTCTCCCCTACTGGGGGCGGCGCGCGTCCCTCTGTTGCGCTAACGGCCGGGGGGCGCCCCGCTCCCCGGCCCTCTCCCCATGCCCTGCCCGCCCCCTGTGGCCCTTGCACCCCGCCCTGCCCGTCCCCGGGGGCCTACGTCGCCCATCTGCCCCTTGCCCTTGGGTTCCCTCCCGGCCCCTTTGCCCCGCACTTCTGCTTCTTTGCCTTCCGGCCCGTGCTGCGAGTTCCGTTCTCTGTGTCCCGCATCCTTGCCCGCACCGCCGACGCCCATGCCCTTCCCGCGTCCTTGCCAATGTCCTTGGCTGTCTCCCCGTCCGCCGACCGCACCCTGCTCCGCCCCATGTGCGCCGTTGCCGCCCGCTTGGGCGCCCTGCTCACGTACATGCGCCCGTGCTCGGGCACTGCCGCTCGCGCCCGTGTCCTCCCCGTGCCCTTCCTCTTTCCCTGCGCTGTGTCCCGTGTCTCGTTGTCCACTGCTCGCGCTCTGCCCCCCTCCGCTGCCGCTGGCCTTGGTGCCTTGCCCGTGCCCTTGCCCTCGCTCCTTGCCGCGTGCGCCCTGGCCTGTCCCCTGCGTTCGTCCTTGGGCGCTCCCCCTGTTGCCTCCCGTCCCCCGCTCCGCGCTCCCGTGGCCGGTACCCTGCCCTGCCTGCGCGCCGTCCCCCCCTGAATCACGCGCCGGGCGTCCTGCTGCCGCCGCAGCTGCGGCAGCGTGATGCCCGGCGGCGTACGCATGGTCACCGGGGGCTGGACGGGCCGCGGTTTCCCCTTGGGGAAGGCGGTCTTGGGCGGGTACGGCTTGGGGGGGCTGGTGTAGGTGTGGCTGGGGTTGGCGTGGGCGCGGTACTTGGCGCCCTCCTTGCCCTCCGCTGCGGCTGCGGCGGCCCCCGGCGAGGCGCTCAGGGCCCGCGCAGGGCCCGCCCGCTGCACCGGCAGCATGCTGGGGGCCGCGGCGTGGTCGGGCGGGGCCGTATCGTGGCTTGCCGGGGCCGCGGTCTCAGCTCCCTGTGTACCCGGGCCCCGCCCCGGGGGCAGGGCGGCAGGGGCCGCGGCCTGACTGGAGGCGGCGGCCTCCTCTGCCTGGGCTGGCAGCTCCGGGTCGGGGCTGCCCGGCCGGTGGCCCAACTGGCACCGCAGCCTCCGCCAGCCGCCGCTCCTCGAGCTCCGCGAGGGCCTCCCTCGCGCATCCTGGCGAGACAGGGGAGCGGGAGCGGGACCGCTGCTGGTGGCGGTCGTCCAGCAAGGGGGGAGCCATCGGAGTCCAACATCACTGTTATCCTGGTAGGCATGCGTGGTCGCAGGCGTGTCTGTTCCGGTACCTCCTAGTGCATCAGTGGTGCGCTGTGGGCAGTAACGTGTAGTGCTACGCAGGGGGGAGGGGGGGAGGGTAGGGGGGGCTTGCGCAATGGGATTCGTCTCGTGTTGGCAGGGGCCGGTGGTCATCCATCGGCACTGGGGCGGGAGGCGGGTGAGCTAAGCGGCCCACACGTCGCGCCACAGCTCCCAGTCTGGGGCTGGGCTCAGGGCCCTGGGGGGAGCCGCACAAGGTGGACCCCCGTAAACGCGGTGAACTCCTGTGTTCGCAGGAAGGCGTGCACCCCGTCCCGCGCCTGGGGCGCCGGGAGGGGGGGGCAGGGCACGGGCGCTGCCCCGCAGAGGTGGGTGGGGCTGATCCCCAGGACCCGTTCCGGGTTCCCGCGGGTCGTGACGACGAGGAGGAGCAGCAGGGTGCCCAGCTGCTATTGCCACAGGATCTGCCCTCTGTGTTGGGCACCCCTGGTCCTGAAGAGGAAGGGGGACAGGTGCGGGCTGGCCCAGTGGGTGCGTGGCCGGTGAGAGGGCTGGACACCAGGTGGGCTCCCTGAAGAACACCTCGCACACAACAGCGTACGGGGGGGTCGGCTTCGTGCTGTCGTACACCGGGTTGGTTGGGCGGGGGCGGGTTGGCGTCTCGCCCACACCTTCCACGAATACCGTGATTTTGCCCACTTCCAAGTCCTTGTGCGGTGGACGTAGAAGGTGGAGTGCCGCATGCAGTTCGAAAACTCCTCCCGGGTACGTGGCCCGCGCCTGGTTCACGTACAGGGCCGCGTCCCCGGGGCAGCCTGTCCTCAGGACGTGCAGCACGGCTGGGGCGCTGCTGTGGAGGGACGTGGCGGACCCCGGGCCCATCAGCCGCAGGGTTTCCCCCTTGGACAGGGGCGGGCCTGACCAGTTGGACGTGCGCCACTCCATCCAGTGCCCAAAGAGGGCCGCCTCAGGGCCTATGAGCCCCGGCTCTACGGCCTCCACGATCCGGTGCATCGCCGCGAGTAGCGTAGGGGCCCCCGCCCTGTTCAGGGCGCGTATGGCTGGAAGGGCGGCCTCGCCGCGGAAAGTCCTCGCGCTACCCGCCGGGTTGTGCTCGGCGGCAGTGTGCGCCTCGGGCGCCTCTGTCACCGCATCCGCCACCAGGCTCCAGACGATCGCCTCCTGCGCTCGGCGGCCGGCCCTAGCGTGCTCCGGCCTGTTTCCCCTTCGGCAAGGCATGGTGCTGTGGGCTCTGCAAAGCGCGGCAGCGGGCGGGGGACAGGGCTCGAACACGTGCCACAGGTGCGCGACAGATGTGGGCTCCCGCAGGCGCACGAGGATCCACAGGACGGCGGCACCCGCGGGGCCCGCGTGGCCTTGTCAGGCGGTTTGCGCGTCCCGGATGCACCGGTGCAAAGCCTCCCCTTCTGTGCGCCTGCGCAAGCTCGTGGGTGGTTCGGGCCAGGGGCACACGACCACCTTGGAGCACCGCGCGCATCTGTTGGCGCCCATCGGCGCGGCGGAGGACACCGGGTCGCATTCGCCGCAGAGGTGGCAGATGTGTGGGAGGGTGGGAGGCCGGCGACCAGGGGCTGAGACGGCAGAGCCAGAGGTCGTCTCACCGTTAGCAAAGGGGGTCCCGGACCTGTAGTAGGCGGGCGAGAACGCGGCGTCAGTAGTCCCTGCCAGGTTTCTTCTGCCAAACCTCCTGCCACGTGTCGTCGGGGAGCATCCCGTGGTCGTGGAAGGCTGCGCTGAGGTCATCTCACGCCAGGCGGGGGCTCCTCCCGGGGGGGGGGGGTTGTCATATACGTGTGGTGCCCGGCGAGGTTGGGCACCAGAGCGCCCCACTGGCACTGGTCCGCGACGTCCCTGTGAAGGAGGGCAAGTAGAGTGCCGTCCACGATCGCCTCCCACCCTACCCTCAGTTCTTGGCAGCTGTTCAGCTCCCGGAGTAGCGCGGCTGCAAGGTTGGTAGGGAGCATGAGGAGCAGGGGCCCCGGAATGTCGCCCAGTGGGGACAGGGCGTGGTCGTACGTAGGCCCCCCATCTTTGAAATGCGCCACAGTGAGCAGGGTGGGCCCGCCTCCGGGGGGGGGCCACTGGATGGTGGCCGTGGAGTACGAGGCTGGGGATGAGGGGCACTCGGATGAGCGAAGACACGTCCCCACTCCACCCCACGTGTGGCTCCGGGGCCGCCTGTAGCCACTTCCCGGCCGCTGCGTGCCACGGGTGGTCAGGGCCTGCCCCGCGGATCATGGTGGGCCGTGGCCGGTTGTGCGGCCCCCACCCCTGGAGCGGGACGGCGGTGTACCGCTGCGCGGCGGTGCCTGGCGCACATGTGGCGGCGCACCACCAGCCCCATTCGCGCGCCCACTCCGCGCCCACTATACGAGCCTCCCACACGGTCATGGAGCCATGCCCGATGATCCGCGGCTGGAAGAGGGCGTCCTGTAGGTGCTTCCAGAAACCCCCCAGCAGGTCCCGGTACGGGTGGGGGTCCGCTCGCGGTGGACATTCCAGGGTGCCGTTCACGATCCGGAGGGAGGCCACGAAGCCCCTGCCAGGGCGCAGGGGGGTGAGGGGCAGTCGTCCTCCGTCGCGGTGATTCATCAGTGCACCCGGGCCGCCGTGCTTACGGGCTCGCGGAGGAGTTGCTCCAGCTGGTGATAGCGGAGCTGCCACACAAAGTTCTCCCGCTGGAGCATGTGGTGGAGGAAATTGTCAACGGAGGTCCCTCCCGGCAGCTTGTAGTGACGCGTCCCCGTGGGGGGCCTGGCCACAGGACGCTGCGGTGGACACGCACAAGCAAGCAGGCAGGCAAAGCACTGCGCTCACAGGGGCATCATTACGCTCGTGTCATGTGACAAAGCGTTTGAGGATCCTTGCCACTCTGAAACAAGGGAACAGAAGTATGTAGAGCAACACATCAGGATATGTACACATGGGGTTGAGACTGGACTGGGGTAAGGGCATCACAGGACAATAGACACTCAGTCCCAACTCATATCCCGATCCCAGGTCCGACCCTCCCAGTGGCTGCCGGGGGCGGGGGCTCAAACACAACCCATGCCCTACTCAGTCCGGACCCTGAAACCCTGCCAATAGGGGAGGGTGTCCCGCCAAGCCACAAGCGAGTTCCTGGGAACCAAGTAGCTCCAAGGCCAACCATTAGTGGCTCCGCATGCTCCCTTAACAACCCCTCCCAACTCTCCTCCGAGCCGGAGATGACGCCCCGCCATTATCCCCTAGGAGTTGGTAGCTGAAAACGGGCTGTGTCAGCGCAAACTGATATTAGCTCCGAAAACTCCGAAAGTGACCCCTTGTCCGGACCAGCCAGAGGTAGGGACGAGGCAACTGACCCTTCGCCTTTCGCCTACGAGCTCCCTGGAGCCCTCACCCAACGTGGTTCCCTCTGAGGTCCCGGCATCAGGGCACCACGGGCTCATCAGGTGGGGTCATGATGCCAAAATTACCAAAACTGGCGTCATTCTGACGGGTGATTCGCCCGGCCAGGGCAAGGCCAATGGCTAACAGGATAGGAGGCAGGACCTAGGACCTATATATGAGTGCACAACTTCAAAAAAGTTCAAGATTCACATGGGCAAGGAGAGATGGGGCTGCCAATTGACCACACGGGAAGGGTGATATTGGGGTCCCAAAAGGAGTTCATTTTGGCTGCTCAAAATGAGCCAAAATACGGGGCATCCCCAATGATATATCTCCACGCCGGCTTGAAGATCGGATCCGCCATTCCATATGCCATCCTCTGGGAGTCCGACAAAGACTCTCTTGTACTTGGCCCCTGAAGATCTCCATGCCACTCGGCGTGGTGACAATCCAAATTGGGTCCACAACTGCCAAAATGGCAAAATCGGTCGTCTCGGTCGA
Source organism: Eutreptiella sp. 'Long Island Sound 2002' (assembly GCA_964036045.1). NCBI lineage: Eukaryota > Euglenozoa > Euglenophyceae > Eutreptiales > Eutreptiaceae > Eutreptiella > Eutreptiella sp. 'Long Island Sound 2002'. Next base: position 95,294,271 of record OZ038380.1, on the reverse strand, counting down.
CCGTCCAGGGTAGGAAACCTTGGCGATATTGACGCGCCAAGCCTTGATTCACAACCCTTGATATGCCCTGGGTTATGGCTTGCTGTCACACTGGCTGCTTGCTGTTCATCGAGGGAATGAACACGCGGATCGGGCAGAAAGCAGCATGCGGTGCAAAGGGGGAGATCATGGATCGCACCAAAAGTTGAATAACTCCGGATGAGCCAGGGGAGCAAATACAAAACTCAATGGCTTTCAACCCTTGGTCATATGCTACAATATTAGCACTCTCTATCTGGCTAGATCATGTGCCCCATGGAGATATGGTAATTCCAATATGGCATACAATGGCAAAAACAGCGAAATGTGGCCAAAATGGCCCGCTCTCATGATTCCATATCTCCATGGCCACGGCGAGGATCCTTTCAACCAAAGATGCTATAGACATATGGGACTTAGAACCCAATATATGCTGCTTGCCAACCCTCATGGTCGCCTCTAGCTATTTTCCTCGTTGGGGAGAAAGTGACACACAAATGGGGGAGATTGGCAACATACCCCAAATTGGGTGACTCGCAACTCTCCCTTCAAGAGGAGAGGCCACATGGGGAAACACCCCATTCGATGCGGGTCTATGTGCCCTCTTCGAATTGCCCTTACCCTTGCCCAAGTGGCGCACGCAACCTGGGCAGCGAAATCAGGGGGAGAAGGGGTTTGTGGCCATTCTGGGCAAAACGGCCAAAATTCACCCAAAAGTGGTCCCTCCAAAAATCGTATCTCCGTATCACAAGAGAAGGGAGCCTTGAGCTTTTGCATGGATGCAAACCGAAGCTTTGCTTCCCTTTTGCAACAAGGGTTGAGGTTCAAAGCATAATGGAAGCAATTCTAACACCTCAGTCCTTGAAGCACACTATTTATGGGAAAAAGTGCATATATCGGCGATATTGGCATGAACATATCTTTGTGACCTTGAGGAGAAAAAATATGAGTAAACGTTCTTGGAGTAGGCCCATAGTAGGTGCCCTCAAATATGCCCACTGTGGTCAGATTCTCCCTGCCCACTCGTGTCATTAGTGTTCCGATATGAGCGCGTGTGCAAAGAGGCAGTATGGCACGCGTGCTCACAAGGCGAAATTATATAAAATAGATGACAAGGTTGTAAACCATCCACGATGTCCTTAATGGTCTCTACTTTACATACTGTGTTCGTTCCAGGCTCAACTCCCTATAGGCTTTGAGAACGAGCCTCGGGGATTTGGCCATTTTGGCCTAATTTTTGACCAAAACTTGCCCTCTTTCGAAAATAGACTTTTGGTACGCATTGAATTGCGTGGAGCCATCGTTGAATTGGCTCCAAAAACGGAAATCGCCTAAGGCTCTTGGTCTTGTGAGCATTGTGTTCGGTTATTAACATTCATGCTCACAAGGCCACAAAGTTAGCGTTTGCGCACGCAAACGACTTGGGTTTGCGAAACCCATTGGCTGCCTAAAACATCGCCAATGCCCGCTTCCCTATACAAAGTGATATACCCACGTGAAAGGGGGATGGATGAAAGGCATAGGGGGGGAATGTAGGGTTCCCTCTCGAACTCATGGTCCTTGAGAACCATGAGTTCGAGCGATCGACGGAAAAGCTTGCGCGATGATTTTCTCATAGACGCAACGGCGAAAAATTCTGGTGAACACACCAGATGAAAGTACATTGGAAACCCTCTAGATTCAGCCCTTAAGTTCTCTTAGAACCTCAAAGGTACTCGAGAAATTTCCCTCACAAAACTCGCCACAAAGAAGCGACGAAAGTGCGCGAACAGGTGACATCAGGCGGCGATTTCACGACAATCAGAAATCGCGGTATAAATCGGGTATTTCACCAATCTCCGACTGAAAATTGCCTAAGACAATAAAATTATGGTAATTCTAAATCGATTTATTGGTTAGAAATCGGATTCCAGATTTCGCGGGTTAGGGAACAGGGATATCCCGCTGACAGCCAGTGTCAACGGCTTCCGCACGGGTGTGACGGCTCACAGGCCTCCGGTCCATGGGCCATAGGTTCTGGGTACCGCTTCACCCCCCTCCTTACAGCAAACCCTGGGGGGGGCTCGATAACACCCAAGCATGGCAGCGGGTACCCGGGACCATCCCCTGAAGGGGGGGGGGTGTCACATCCTCACTTCAGGCTGATTTGCAGGTTAGGCTAACCAAATCCCACAGTAAGACAGGTACGGTGCTGTAGCTGTTAGTAACTGCAAGTATAGTATCAAGTATCAAGTCCTTGGTCCTGGCGGCGATTGTTCGGCATCCAAAGGACCCGTTAACCCATACCAGGCGCACCGGGTGCCGGCTGCGACGGTCACTACCACAGTGGCAGTGGCATACACGGCCAACATAGGAGTCACACGACGACCGAGGTGGTCCCACAGGTCGGGAGCGACCACATAGATCCATCAGGCTACCCCAGGCTTCCCAAGGCCGCAGTCTGGGGGAGAGTCCCCACGGGTCCTTCCTTGTGCGCACGATGTCCATATCCACGACGCGAGTCCAGAGTGGTAAAGTCGAACGAGCTCCTCGATAAGGGATCGGGCATCAAGGCCGTCTTTTCCCTCGCCCCATTACCACGAAGGCCATGCATGCGGGAGTCCCCATGCAGTCTGGGCGGAGGCGCCGACTCCTCACCCCACCAGTTTCCCAGGCAGACTGACCGAGGTCAGGACACCGGAGGTCGCCACCCGACTGCAAGTGCGTCTGCGAGTCGGTAGGCTCACACTGGGACTGACAGTGGCGGACCGCTGGGAGTGTAGTCAGGCAACTTGGCTTCCCGCCTGGCGCCATCAGGATCTCAGCACATCACAGCCACTAGGGCACACGGTATCACGGGCACTCAAGCAGAAGAATCTGTCCTTAGGTACTGGTCCAGGCTGGACCTTATGTAAGAGCATGTATACGGCGACTCAAGGCGCCGCGTATTCAGATTCGCATTCCCTCGGGGGGGGGGGGAAACAGTCCATAGGCGCTGATGGGCTGATGATACGCAACATACAGATGCACATATCCTGGGGGGCAGAAAAGTAAGCAATAAACGGGGTAAATAGGCGTGTAAACACACTCTGGATAGAGCGCCAAACCACGCCCCGGTTAGGATAAGGTATATCCAGGAGGGTGGACTGGAGAACGCCTCAGTTCAGGCCATAAATAGTCTGCAGACACACGTAGACTGGTCTGGATCCCGCAAGTGCCATAGGACCAGACCACACACCCAAAAATCGCAATGCTGATGACAGCGGCATCCGTTGCGCAACGTTGTATGGGCTTCAAGGCCCCGAGAGCTCCAGAAATGTCAAGGTCAGTCGCCCTGCCTGGTTTCCGAAGGATTCAGCAGGCGAGGAGTGACGAATAGGAGTGTAAGAGAGGGGCCTTCCTCTCCTGGATTCACCGTGGGGGGGGATATGGCCACTCTGATGGCAGGTCACCGAAAAAAGGAAGAGAGCAAGCAAGTGAGGGACGATCCTTCGACCTAACAAGCGCTCAAAATGCGTCAGGGGGGAGCTCAGGGCGGTGATCAGGCGCCCTGGCTGCAATCGCCCGGGTCAGTGCTGCCAAGTCCGAGACATGGATCTTGGTCTTTAGCTTGCGGATGTAGTCCATGAAGGGGGTGTTAATCCGCGGCACGAACGAGGAGACGGGTTCCCAGGTGTTGTGGGATGGCCCATAGCCTCGCTGACGAACCTTGAACTCCAGCCCTCCAGATGCTGAGGCGTTCGGACGCTGGGCCAGGATCTTCTCGACGGTATAGTCGTCCTGCTCAGCATAATCGTCGTCCGAATCAGCCTCATGTGCAGCATAGTCCTGGGACACATGTTGGCCACGGAGGTTGGGTTCCCGCACACGGAGCTGACTCTCGTGGCGCTCCCGGAACTGTCCCTGACCCACCTTGATGCCGTAGGTGTCCTCACCAATCCTGCGGACCTCCTCTCCGGGTGTGAACCAGGTTTTGGTGCGGTGGGTGCCCATAGGGCGGGGTCTGATCACCCACACCGGGTCTCCCACCCTGAACTTTTGCGCTATCGAGCTCTGGGCGGACTTCTGAGGCTCAGCATGCACCTTCTCGAGCTGCTGGCGGATGTCCCGCGCCGTTGCCTCTTGCCGCGCAAAGAATTCCTTGGTGTCCATGGCCATACCTTCACCAGACAAGGGAAGTCCCCGACCAAGGGGGTCCCTGCCGAACAGAATCTGGTGAGGGGACAAACCACCCGGAGTGGGGGTGTCATGATGGGCCTTCAGAGCGGGCCACATCTCCTCAAACCAGTTCCGACGTGGATTGGTGATGTGAATCTTGCGCAGCTTCTCGAACAGCTGCCGTCCAGCCACTTCAGCCCGGCCGTTGGACCGGCTGAGATAGGCGACGCTCTTGGCATGACGTATTCCCATGAGGGAACACATGGCCTTGAACCAGCCACCAGTAAACTGGGGCCCTAGGTCACTGCAAATGGTGCGGGGGATGTCAAAGACAGTCAGCCAATGACGAATCATCATGACTGCAACTTCTTTGGCAAGCAACCCCTATTTGCGTGCCGGAACGGCTACTACGTAGCCGCTGTGGCGGTCCACACAAAGGACCACACAGTCAAAGGTCTCCTTGCCTATGTGAACTTCGGGAATGGAGAAGACGTCCATGGCCACGCTCTCCATGGGCTGGTCAGGCACTGGAGTCCTTTGGGCTTCCCCCTTGACGTTCCGGTTATCGGGATTGCAGGTCTGACAGACCGAGCAATCCTTCCTGACCTTTTTGATGGCGGTGTAGAGACCGATCTGGTCGATTTCAAACCGGCGCTGCATGTCCAGGGCTTGCTTCTTGACCCCTGGGTGCATCATGTGGTGGTGCCAAGCCTCGCATAGCTCGAGCACCCAGGACTCTGGGACCAGCAGCTTAGGCATTCCGGTAGAGCTTGCCATCTTCCTCAGTCAGCCCTTTTGGCCACTTCTGCCCGTCATCGGGGTCGGTCACAGCCCTAAATTCAGCCTGAAAGGCCTCAGACTTGGCGTAGTCGTCGGTCCAGTCGTCCTGGAGGCAAGATTCAGGGAGGAGGTGCTTGTCGGAGTCAGCTCCATCAGGGGCGAGTACTCTGACCGCTCTGCCCGTCCTTGTTCCGAGGGGGGCATCCGCAGCCATGACGAAGAAGCATTTAACACCCTCCTCCTCCATCAGGCGCTCCATTTCTATGATCCTCTTTGCCTCAGCGGTCTCAGCCTCATCGCCATGGGCAGACACGTCTGTCATGCCCTTGCTGGCGGGATAGGCCCACCTACTGAGACAGTCCGCCACGGTGTTGTCCTTACCAGGAACATACACAACCGTGAGGTCGAACTTGGCCAAGGTCTCATGCCATCTTGCCCGTCGGGAGGCGGGACCTGAGGAGGTGTCCACGTGCTCTTTGTGGCACGACTGCAGACTCTGATGGTCCGTGCAGACGGTGACGGGATGGAGGGCTATGTACCCAGCCCATTTCCTCAGAGCCATGACGATGGCATACGCCTCCTTTTCTCGGGGCGTCCACGTCTGTCTCTGGCCTTCCGCCAGGACTCGGCTCCGGAAGGCCACTGGCACGTGCCTCCCATCGTCAAGCACTTGTTCCAACACAGCGCCAACGGCGTAGTCGGAAGCGTCGATGCGCAGGACGAACCCTCGGGCAGGATCCACGAGGTGCAGACCCACTGTGGATAGCAGCGCCTGCTTCATCCCCTCAAAGGCACGGTCAGACTCATCATTCCAGACCAGAGCCTTCTTGGACCCCTTCTTGGTCTCCTCTCGGTTGCCCTTGAGCATGGTCGTCACCGGGGCTGCATACTCGGCATACATCTTGATATACCCCGAGTAGTAGTTGCAGAACCCCAAGTACGCCCGTAGCTCAGAGACCGTTTTGGGCTTTTCCCAGTGCTCAATCGCAGCCACCTTGCCAGGAATGGGCTTCCGCTGCCCGTTCCCAACTACGTGACCAGTGAAGACCACCTCGCTTACCGCAATGGTGGCCTTGTCACTGCTGCCCGTGAGTTTGTGCCGAACCAGCAGGTCCAGCACTCGGGTGACGTCCCTCTCATGTGCCTCCAGGAGCTCCTCGTAGCTCATACTGCGGTCTCCGGACGCGATGATCACGTCGTCCACGAAGGGGTCCGCACAGTCACGCACCGGCTCAAGCAGGTTCTCCAGCATCCGCTGAAAAGCCGCATTGCCGTTGGTAACGCCCATGGGCATCACCTTCCACTGGGGAGGTCCAAGTGGGGTGCTCATGGCTGTGCAGGCACGGGACTCCTCGGCGAGAGGCATCTGATGATAACCATGTTTCAGGTCAATCACCGTGAAGATCCTCCGCCGGTGTTGTTTTTGCAGCATGTCCTCAATGAGGGGCAGCGTATAGCTGTCATGCTGCGTTTGGGTGTTTAGGCCGCGGTAGTCGACCACGAGCCGCCACTCTCCGGCCACCTTCTTGGGGACGACGAAGCACGGGGAGGCCCACTCGGAGTGGCACAGCTCAAGCCAGCCTCTCTCGATGAAATCCCGGAGGATCTTCTCAATGGCCTCCTTCCTCTCGCCCCTCAGGGCAAACTCCAGGTGTCGATACACACCGGGGTCCTGCTTCAGTCGTATCTTGGCCTCGCCATACGGTCCACGCACCAGTGGGGGAAACACAGGTTTTCCGCTGAAGAAGGTCTCACCATACTTCTGCTTCAGCCTGGCCCTCAATGCCTGGATCTTGGGGCAATCATCGGACTCCACTTGGCCTGGACCACTGAGCTTACTTGAGGGGTAGCGACCCCACTCTGTCTCGGCTCAGGTGGTCCTCCCAGGTGGCCCAAAGAGCCATCTCTGGTCTTGCCCCGGAATAGGTCGCCGTAGGTGGGTGGGTTACCGCCGATTGGCTCGTCCTGGCTGGACATGTGGTCCAGCACCCTCTGTACGAAAGTATTCCCATCATAGGAACCAGAGACGATCGAGGCCACTTCCCACCAGGATTTGTCCTGGCCCTTGCCCTCACGCTGGCTTCCCCAGTCGTGGGAGGGCTGATCCATGTACCCCTGAACCGGATAGAACTCCTCTTCGGTGGGGGGGTCCTGCGATTCTTCGATGTCAACAGGGGAAACCGCAAAGCATTGCCGCCAGGGCTCCGCTACGATGCTGTTGACACACACGAAGTCCGTGGTGTCGTCCTGTTCAAGGCCCCCATCCACATAGTGGAATTCCGTTGGCCATCTCTGGGGTGGCATGGGCTGTCCCTTAGCGTCCTGATAGACACTCTCTCCAGCCGGTAGGACGACCTTGTTCAAGGTCATGTTGGTCAATGAGACCACCCAATGTCGGGTGCTTTCCTCCTCGGTGCATCCCATAGGAACAATCAGCACTGCCTTGGAGCGGTCCTTGCGAATCTTCGCTACCGCCCTTGGAATGTCCCATCGGGGGCAATGGATCCACATCAAACCCTGATGCGGACCCCAGTGCTTCTTCCACGCGGAGTCCTGGGCGCTCCAGTACTTCTCACAAACCCGAAGATGGGCGGAGGTTCCTGAAGAGAACGCATCCAGGGCCAGATCCGAAGCTCCCAGGTCCGCGACCACTCGGCTCGGCACTTCCGGCATTACGCCGTACTCCTGGTTTGCTGGCCCAGTTGGCTCAGTGCCCAGCGCGGCCACTTTGAGCTGATTGCGTTCCAAGTGGATCCATTGGCATTCCACATGGTGCTCAGGTGACGAAAGCCACGAGAGCTGGTCGTCCTGGTACAGGGTCATTGAGGCCTGGGCCGGGAGAACGCCGGAGTCCGTCTCGATCATGAAGTCGTACCCAACGATCATGTCCCAGTCAATCTCGGCCTCGTAGAAGCAACCTTGCAGGAGGATTTCCTTGCCGAGGTCTGGGCGGCTCAGCTCACGGTGGTTCACGAACTGCAGCCCAATGGCCGCTTCCTTCGTGCCTCCCACCAGGTACTGGCCATTCGCCACCTTCAGCCTGACAGGTTTCCGACTGTCGGTCAAACACTCTGGCGGAAGTAGGCCAGCCTTGACCAAGCTGACCTGAGCTCCCGTGTCGACCAACACGTCAAAGACCTTCTCCACTTCCCCGCATAAGGCACGGACCTTAAGGTGCAACTGCCGCTCACATCCCACTCGGCGCACGGCGTGCAAGCTCAGGATCCCCAGCCGTTCCAGAAGCTCAACAAGCGACTGGTGCAGGTCGTGGACAATGGGCTCAAGCTGCCCATCTGCAGCATCCAGCTGCGGTCCGGGTGATCCTCCGATACTCTCGGATAGATCTTGAAGCACATCGAATACATTCTTGGTCGCGAAGGATGGACGAGTGCAAGGGTTTGTGCCTCCACTTGCCCTCAGCCCGCCACTGTCTTTCGCTCTGGGAGCCGGACCGGGCCCTCCGCCCGCGGCAGTCCCTTTGTGCTTATTGTCTCCCGACTGGCATGGTGTGGCGCTTCCCAAGACACAATCCTGCGACCGCCCTAGCTGGGGCCCCTGGCTGCAGGGGCTCCGCTAGGGGGCGTCGGTTGTGGTAGTAGGGGTACTCTCCTCTGCATCAACCTCGTTGACACCCTTCTTCTTTCCCCTTTTCCTACCCTTCTTGTCCTTGTCCTCATTCTGGTCGTTCTCTTTGTTCTCCTTGTTCTTGTTATCCGACCTGGGGACCCAGTTCCTCTTGATCTCCTGGATCTCCTTGGCCAACTCGGTCCCCACCGACATCAGCTGGAGAGCTCGTCCTTGTCGACCTCCACTTTGGTCTCACGAATACCCGCAGGTGCACGCTTCTTCGACCTGTGCGCCTTCTTGTAGGCCTCCGTGTCGGCCTGGGTGATGGGGCATGTCCGGTGGTCATGGTTGAAGCCTTGCTTCCTACCATATAACACGAAACAGCCCTGAGGGTGAGTTCGTATGAACTCCCCAAAAGACAGCGGAGGGTTGCCAATGCGGCGGGGGTCCTTCTTCTCCTTCTTCTTCCAACCCTGCTGCAGGGGCTTCCAGCTTCCCCGGTTGCTCCCCCCGTTCAGGTTGTTGGCCACGAAGGCACAAACGGCCATCTGCGGGCTCGTCGTCGTCGTGATCGTAGTCGAGAGCCCCACCGCCATCGGCTCCCGCTGGGTCCATGGCAGCTTCCCTGCCAGGCCCCTCGCCAAGGTAGTTGACGTTGCGGTCCCCTGGCCTCAACCCGTGGGTGTGGTGGAGGTTCCGGTACTCCTTGAGCACCTCCTCTCCAACCCACTCCAGGATCTCATCGCAGCTCATCCGCGCCGGGACGGCCTGCAGACGGATGGTCTGGCCGCTCACGTCACATTCATCAAGGCGCCACATCGCGGTCTTCTCGCGATCGCTCGTGACGGTGATGAGGGGAGCGTTCCGCAGGGAGTGCAGTTTGACATCCCGGGCCACGTTCTTCCTTGTCCAAGCCCCCACGTTCGTATGATACTCTTTGGGGAGCATCATCTTGACCGTGTGGTTGGACTTGGCCCCCTTGGCTTCCTCCTTGGTGACTCTCTTGATCCATGCTTCAGGCAGCTTGGAGAGCAGGCGAGCCTGCTCGTCACCCTCATTCCAATCCTCCACGTTGCGGCGGAAGAGGGTGTATTGCCCCTGGAAGTCCCGCCAATTTCGTAGGCGGATCTCCCGACCATCATGCTGAAGCTTGATGGCCACCCACCGCTTGGCAGCCACCTGCGGAGCGTCCACCCGCTCCTGCTCGTTGAGCCACCACTTGGCTTCCTTGAGGGTCTTGATCTTCCCCTCCTTGGTCGCCACGAAGTATAGCTCTTGGGGCACTTCCGGCACGGGGTACCTGAACGTTTGAAGACATATCTCTCCGCATCTGCGGGATCCATGTCTTCAGTGACGGTCACCCCCCAATCGTCCAGCTTCTCCAAGAAGCGGTCGAGGTTGAGGGGGTTGCCATCGTACATGGGGGGCTTGATTTCCTTCAGGTCTTCCCACACGGCGGCATCCGCAGCCTTAGAGACCATGAACGCCGGCCGCGAGGTCGACCGAGGTTCCCATCGGCGTCCCCCACAGAGTCCCACGGCCGCCACTTCCATCTCCTCCACGGTATCCGTGTGGCTACGCCGTGGTTCCTCCATGTACGCTGAACCTAGATGTTCACGCTGTACTCCTTCCATGTATGCCTCCTCATCACGGCGCCGGCAGCTGCGTTCAGCGGCCTCCCGTCGTACTTCACGCAGCAGGCTAATGCCGAACTCCTCGAGGTCTTCCTCGCCTCCGTCGACATCCCACTGCACGTCTCCTCCGGGGACCTCATCCCTGAGTCCACCATAACGTCCGCCAGCCATTGGGATTGATTCGTGGGCTTGTGCACGGCGTCGGGGGCATACCGGTGTCCGCGGTGGGGCACGGCGGTTGTGGTACTCCGTGCTGAGCCACTCATCACGCCAATCCTCACCGCCACTGCCGGGCGGCACGCGCGCGTTTCGGCGGCCCGCGCTGTGGTGAGAGGGGGCGCTGAAAGAGGGAGCACTGGCGCTGGGGCGACTCCTGGGGGCTCCGCCGGGGGCGTCGGGTCTGCCTGAGCCTGGTCCAGGTCCCCAGCTGTCGTCCAACGAGCCAGACTCCAGGGGTGGGTGGTCGCTGCCGACGCTCCCACGGCCTTCCAGCTCGTCCAACCTCTGCTGCAGGCGGTTGATGACCTTGTTCAGCATCCTGGTCTCGCCCCTGGCGATGTCCAGCTCCCTCTGGGCGGCGGTGGCGACCTTGGCGATCTTGACCATCTCGATCTTGGCGATGTCCAGCTCCTTCTGTGCGCCCGCGGCGACCCTGGCGATGTGAGTCATCTTGCCCTTGCCCGTGTCTACCTCGCGCTCGAGGGACTGGACCCTGCTGCGGAGGTGGACAATCCACCGCCAGGTGGCATACGGGTTTGCGTTCCCTGGTGGGTTGTCGGGGTCCCCAGGGGGTCCTCCAGGAGGGCCTCCGCCGGGTCCGCCCGGTCCAGGGGGTCCTCCCCCGCCCAGTGGTCTGCCTCCAGGGGGTCCACTTGGTGGGCGTCCTCCAGGGGGTCCTGATGGTCCTCCGCCAGGGGTCCCGGTGGGTCTCCGCTGGGTCGCCTTGGTGGGTCCGAGGATGGGGGCTTCTTGGTGTAGTTGAAGTCCATGCCATCATCCTCGTCCATGTCGCCCCACCTGGGCGTCTCAGTCCCGCACGCGGAAGACACCGAGCTCCGGTAGGGAATAGGGAGATCCTCAGTCTGACCCTCCGGCTCCATGGGGACGTCTCCGCCTCCTCCGCCAGCCACTCCTTGGCGATGTCGGCGACCTCGTTCATCCCCGTCGCTGGCGGTGAAGAAGGGGTTGGAGTCGTGGGGGTGTCCGCCCGCTGGCCTCCGTGACCTGTCGGGGGTCTTCCCCTTGCCCTTCCTCCGTCGGTAGGCGGTGGGGCCACTGCTCCCACTGCTGCCCGTGTCAACCTCCTCAGGATCCAGCGCCATCTTGGAGGAGGCGTCCCCTTCGAAGAGCCTTCGGAGGGTCTCCACTCGGGATCCTTTCGGGGGAGTCTCGCGGCGGAGCTTGGCCTCCGCCTCCTCCATTGCGGCGGCCTTGGCTGCGGCAGCTCGCCTTTCGGCCTCCTCCCAGGCACGAGCCGCCTCGGCTTCCCAGGCCTGCTGCAGCCGAGCCTTCTCCGCTTCCAACACCGCCAGCTCCGCCTCCGTCTTGGCCCCCTCCTCAGCGACCTTCCGTCGCGCGGCCTCGATGGCGTCCTTCCGGGCAGCGTCCGCCTGGGCCTTGGCCGTTGCTTCGGCATGGGCCCTTTCCTCCGCCTCCTTCTTTGCCCTGTCTTGGGCAAGCGCCTCTTCTAGCGCCTTCACCTCGGCCCCCTTGCAGGCAATGGCCTCCTGGGTCAGGCGGGCTTCCTCGGCGGCTGCCGCCATCTCACCCCCCACCCGGGGAGGCGCTACCTCCTGGGCGGCTGCGGCCCTGAGCCCGGCCGCAATGGCTGCCACGGTCGAGGCCTGGAAGGCCATGCCTCTGCCCCAGTCGGCTGCCTCCTCATGGGCGATGCCGACAGCGCCCTCCACGGCAGCGTTCTGCTGCAAGGCCCGTTGCCGGGCAACCCGAAGGTTGCAGGGCAGCCCAAAGGTGCGCTCGCAGGCGCGCGCCACGTCCCTTTGGCCGGGAGCGACGCTGCTGCTGGAGCTGGCCTGGTCGGCTGGCATCCCCCCGCCATGGGCCGACTCCACGTCGCTGCTGGGGCCTGACTTCCTCAGGTGCAGCTGACGGGGCTTGGCCTTGGCCTGCTTGGCGACTTCGAGGAAGTCGCCAAGGGTGGTGTGGCCGGGGTGGTGACCGCCACCGGCCCGTTGGGGGCTGGGGGCTGGGGTTCCGCCCTTTTGCGCCTTGGGCGGCTTGGGCGGCCAGGGACTCCTGGTACTCCCGCCACTTCCTGTCCTGCCTCCTGTCCCCGGCGGACCGCTTCTCCTTACCAGGAGACGCGCTGCTGCTGCTGCTGCCCTGCAGCGTGCGCTCGGTCCCCGGCTTTGGGACCTTCCTTTCAATCATGTCCCACATGGAGACGTTGATCGTGGCGCCCGACGGGTACTCGTTGGAGTTCTCGTCCTCCTCAATCTCGTCGGGGCGCAGCCCTTCGCCGGGCCTGTCTGGCCGGGTCAAGACCCTCCAGCGCTTCTGGCAGAAGCAGAAGGAAAACCTTCCACCCGCAGCCAGTCTTCGACCGCCTGCGGGCGGTCGGGGCCCATGTCCTCGCGGAGCTCGAAGCTCCCGGGCATGCCGCCTTCGCACTGGGGATGGCTGTGGCGATAGTGCTGGTCCCACACCAACCCACGCAGTAGGCGCAACGCATGGGGGTGGGGACGCGGCCACGTCTTGCCCGCCTCCTGCAAATTAACCATCGTTCCCCTCGACAGAGTGGTCCTGGGGGTGGTTGTTGAGGCAGTTGCTGTAGCTGGGAGTGCAGCCTTGCTGCTCGGCCGAAGGAACTCGTTGATGTCGGAGTTCCTGTCGCTGCTCCTCCCTCACGGACTCAGCGCTGCTGCCGCGCGGCACATGAGGGATGGGTAACCCGCGGCGGTGAAACGCATTTGACGCGGTCCCGTGGGGGGCCTGGCCACAGGACGCTGCGCTGGACACGCACAAGCAAGCAGGCAGGCAAAGCACTGCGCTCACAGGGGCATCATTACGCTCGTGTCATGTGACAAAGCGTTTGAGGATCCTTGCCACTCGGAAACAAGGGAACAGAAGTATGTACAGCAACACATCAGAATATGTACACATGGGTTTGAGACTGGACTGGGGTAAAGGCATCACAGGACAATAGACACTCAGTCCAAACTCATATCCCAATCCCAGGTCCGATCCTCTCAGTGGCTGGCAGGGGCGGGGGCTCAAACACAACCCATGCCCTACTCAGTCCGGACCCTGAAACCCTGCCAATAGGGGAGGGTGTATCGCCCAGCCACAGGCGAGTTCCTCGGGAACCAAGCAGCTCCAAAGCCCACCGATGGTGGCTCCCTATGCCGCCTTTAACGGCGGGTCCCAACTCCTCTCTGAGCTGGAGATGACGCCCCACCATTATCCCCTAGGAGTTGGTAGCTGAAGACAGGCTGTTTCGGCCCAAACTGATATTAGCTCCGAAAACTCCAAAATCGACCCCTTGTCTGGACCCGCCAGAGGTAGGGACGAGGCAACTGACCCTATGCCTTTCGTGTACCAGCTCCCTGGAGCCCTCAACCAACGTGGTTCCCTCTGAGGTCCCGGCATCAGGGCACCACGGGCTCATCAGGTGGGGTCATGATGCCAAAATTATCAAAACTGGCGTTTTTCTGACGGGTGATTCGCCCGGCCAGGGCAAGGCCAATGACTCACAGGATAGGAGGCAGGACCTAAGATCTCTATCTGAGTGCACACCATCAAATTGGATCCGGACTTCTCATGGGCATAGAGATATGGGCCCGCCAATTGACCACGCGGGGGGGGTGAAATTGGGGTCCCAAAAGGGGGTCATTTTGGTTGCTCAAAATGAGCCAAAATCGGGGGTATCCCCAATGGTATATCTCCACGCCAGCTAAGAGATCGGATCCGCCATTCCATATGCCATCTACTGGGAGTCTAACAGAGACTCTCATGTACCTCGCCCCCTGAGATCACGACGCCACGCGGCGTGGTGACAATCCAAATTGGGTCCACACTTGCGAAAATGGCAAAATCGGTTTTCTCGGTCGACCGTCCAGGGTGGGAAACCTTGGCGATATTGACGCGCCAAGCCTTGATTCACAACTCTTGATATCCCCTATGGTCCCATGCCCTGGGTTATGGCTTGCTGTCACACTGGCTGCTTGCTGTCCGTCGAGGGGATGAACACGCGGATGGGGCAGAAAGCAGCATGCGGTGCATAGGGGGAGATCATGGATCGCACCAAAAATTAAATAACTCCAGATGAGCCTGAGGAGCAAATACGAAACTCAGTGGCTTCCAACCCTCAGTCATATGCCACATCCTTTGCCTCTCCCCTCTGGCTAGATCCCGGGTCCCATGGAGATATGGTAATTCCAATATGGCATACAATGGCAAAACTTTGAACCAAAGATGCTATAGACATATGGGACTTAGGTCCCAATATATGCGGCTTGCCAACCCTCATGATCGCCTCTAGCTATTTTCCCCGTTCGGGAGAAAGTGACACACAAATGGGGGAGAATGGCAACATACCCCAAATTGGGTGACTCCAACTCTCCCTTCAAGAGCAGAGGCCACATGGGGAAACACCCCATTCAATGCGGGTTTATGTGCCCTCTCTGAATTGCCCTTACCTCTGGTCAAGTGGCGCACGCAACCTCGGGGGCAAAATCAGGGGGAGAAGGGGTTTGTGGCCATTCTCGGCAAAACGGCCAAAATTCACCCAAAAGTGGTCCCTCCAAAAATCATATCTCCGTATCACAAGAGAAAGGAGCCTTGAGCCTTTGCATGGATGCCAACCGAAGCTTTGCTTCTCTCTTGCAACAAGGGTAGAGGTTCAAAGCATAATGGAAGCATTTTTAACACCTCAATCCTTGAAGCACACCATTTATGGGAAAAAGTGCATATATCGGCGATATTGGCATGAACATATCTTTGGGACCTTGAGGAGAAAAAATATGAGTAAACGCTCTTGGAGTAGGCCCATAGTGGGTGCCCTCAAATATGCCCACTATGGTTAGATTGTCTCCGCGCACTCGTGTCACTCGTGCTTGGATATGAGCGCGTGTGCAAAGAGACAGTATGGCACGCGTGCTGACAAGGCGAAATTATATAAAATGAATGACAAGGTTAAAGAACTCAACCAAGCCATCCACAATTTTTTTTCGTGGTCTTCACTTCACATATTGCCTTGGTTCGAAGCCCAATTCCCCATAGGCTTCGGGTACGAGCCTCAGGGATTTGGCCATTTTGGCCTAATTTTCGACCAAAACTTGCCCCCTTTCGAAACCAGACTTTTGGTACGCATTGAATTGCGTGGAGCCATCGTTGAATTGGCTCGAAAAACGGAAATCGCCTAAGGCTCTTGGTCTTGTAGGCATTGTGTTCGGTTATTGACGTTCATGCTCACAAGGCCACAAAGTTAGCGTTTGCGCACGCAAACGACTTGGGTTTGCGAAACCCATAGGCTGCCTCAAACATAGCGATTGCCCGCTTCCCTATACAAAGTGATATGCCCACGTGAGAGGGGCATGGATGAAGAGCATCGGGGGGGAGTGTAGGGTTCTGTCCGAACTCATGGTCCTTGAGAACCATGAGTTCGAGCGATCGACGGAAAAGCTTACGCGCTGATTTTCTCGAAGACGCACCGACGAAAAATTCTGGTGAACACACCAGATGAAAGTACGTCAAAAACCCTCTAGATTCAGCCCTTAAGTTCTCTTAGAACCTCAAAGGTACTCGGGAAAAATCCCTCACAAAACTCGCCACGAAGAAGCGACGAAAGCGCGCGAACAGGCGACATCAGGCGGCGATTTCACGACAATTAGAAATCGCGGTAGAAATTGGGTATTTCACCGATTTCCGACTGAAAATCGCCTAGGACAATAAAATTATGGTAATTCTAAATAGATTTACTGGTTAGAAATCAGATCCCAGATTTCGCGGGTTAGAGAACAGGGATATCCCGCTGACAGCCGGTGTCAATTGCCTCCGCACGGGTGTGACGGCTCACAGCCCTCCGGGCCATGGGCCATAGGTTCTGGGTACCGCTTCAGTAGCGGGCTATTGCGCGGAGCTGCGCTTCTGCCGCCTCGGGCACTAACCCAGAGCAGAACACCTCTGTCCATGCGGCGCCCGCGCAGCGCCATGAGGCCACCCATAGAGCCTTGTCCCCGGATGGGAGGTGGCAGGCCGCTTCTTGCACCGCCTGGCGGTAGTGGGGCCAGAGGATCCGCGAGTTGGCGCATCCCACGTGCATGTGTATCAGGGTCTCCTCCGCCCCGCCGCAGAGGAGGCACAGCTGCGGGACGATGGCGACGCCTGAGAGCCGCTCCTTCTGGATGCGGAGCCTGCGCTGCACCGGCGTGTGGCCGTCGCTGGCCCGCAGCGCCCGGTGGTTGGTGGCTGCCGCGGTGAGGTCCCGGGCGTTGATGTAGGCCGTGTTGTGGGCCGCGCCCAGGGGTGTGTGCCCTTGGTGCGTCAGCGCATGGCTCAGCTGTGCCTGCTGCGTGACCGCGCTGAGCGTCCGCATTGTTGGGGGCCGCAGGTCGAGGTGGCCGTCGTGACCGGCTATTATGAGCTGGGCATGGCTGGGACCCGGGGGCATGTTCTGCAGGACGGCGTCCTGGGACGCCGTCCAGTCCGCCCTGTGCAGTAAGGCGTAGCCGTGGTTGGGAGTTGCTCAGGCAAACCAAAACGGGTGCTCGGTGTGTTGCCCTCGCACATGCAGGCCCTCCTGAAGCCATCGCAGAGGCATCTGGTTGACCACCTTGGCCGTGCCCGCAGGGACTCCCGTGGCCCGCTCGCAATCCGCGTGTCGCAGAAGGTGGAGGATGACTTCGGCGTCCACCGTCTGGATCCAAGGCCTGTGGATGCCGTACTGTAGGGGAGGGAGACGGCCACCTCATCGCTGTCGGGCACCGTGCCCGAGACTGCCAGTGTTCACGTGCGGGTGAGGTCGCCGGCGAGAGCAACACTGGTGGCGTGCCTGCGGGGCCTGCCCCCCGACGCGTCGAATGAGGTGTGGCCCCAGGCCTCTGGGATCCAGTAGTACCCAGTGGGGCTGAGCCACCCTGCGTTGACGTCGGCAGAGTGCCATCGGACGTCACGGTGGCCGGGGGTTAGTTGGTCCACATTGAGCGCCCTGGTGTTGTTGGGACGGATTGCCAGGTGGTCGTGGAGTCAGACCTCAGCCCCGGCGATCAGGCTCGCCCAGGACCGGAGCGCCCTTACGTGTCCCCGGAGCCACGCCGGGCCTCCGCGCTGGAGCATCACGAGGTGTCCCGTGTCTTCCGGCTGGTCATCCAGTGTGTGCACCGCCATGTGTGGTTGGTGCGGCATGTCCGTAGCTACCAGCAGGGTGGTGCCGCGGGGGAGTCCACGGGGCCTGGGCTGGCCCGCCACCACCTGCACTATCACCCACTCTGCCCGGAGCTGCGCTTGTTCCGTGGCTCGGGCGCATTGGTCGTCTGTGGTCCGCAATGACACTGGTGTCGGCGTGTGGGGCCGTTGGCATAGAGGCTTGGGCAACGCCACATCCGCGTTAGGGTCGTGGTGCTTGCCGTCCGCGAGTACGTCGCGGAGAATGTACGGAAGGCCCGCCGGCGGGTGTTATGCCGCCCCCTGCGTGCGGAAGGACAGGCTGCCCTGACGGCGGTAGCCCGCGACGCCGAGGTGCAGGCCGTCCAAGGTCACCCGTGGGCCAGTCTGGGCGTCCTGCCCAGACTTCGTGGGTTGGACGAGCTTCAGGCGGGGGTCCTACGTGCTGTTGGTGTGGAAAAGGTGGACCAAGGCGTCGTGTCACCCGGGGTGGTCTGTGGGCTCCTGTTTGCGGCGGCACTAGTGGAGGTGCTCATCGGCGCACTGCTTGAGGCATTCCCGCACCGCTGCTGGCCACGAGCTGTTGTTGTTGGGGAAGGGGTCGTGCGGCCGGTGGTGCCCGTGCCACGGCGTGCTGTGTGGCAGCGTGAGGCGGCACGTGTCCCGGTGCCGCAGCTTCGCGGTGTGCCCACCCCAAGGGCGGCCATGGCCCGGGGTACGCGGTGGACCCAGTCGCCCCCTACCAGGGTTGTGAACTCCGGGACGAGGTAGTGTACCTCGAGGCATATGCCGTGCACGCTGGCAATTTTCCAAATCATTCTGGTGACGTCCGCGCGCACGGAGGCCGAGCGGTGGTGAGTATGCCCACGAGGGCCACGGCTGCCTGCTGGCACCGCGTTGGCACCCGCATAAGCCCGGGGGTCCAGTCATCCTGCAGGCTGTCCCGCGAGGCGTCAACAGCGTACCGCACCCTGTCCATCGCGACCTGGACCGTGATGTGATCGAGGTGGCGTGCGTTGTCGGAGTCGTCGGCGATGAAGGGGGCGACATATTGTGTGACTCCCCCTAGGATCGCCAGGATGACGTCCAGCACCACTTTCGGCGGCGCGAGGGTGTTGAGGCACCAGTCGTGCACCGCCGCCAGGCGCAGCCGGTGTTTGCGCTGCAGCGAGAACTTCCCATCCGGCTGCAGCTGTAGTCCCAGGTAGGGGGGGCAGTCCGCCGCCGGCACCCAGTGCCATGGGTTTTCCAGGTGGGGGCAGAGGCGTAGCTGTAAGCCCGGGACCCCCTCTGTAGTGGTCATGGCGCACTTGCGGGGGTTGAGCTCCATGTTCATCATCCCGAGGTATGCGGCCACCGCCTCCACAACCTCGACGAAGTGCTGCAGCGCTTGAGCCACTACCAGTAGATCGTCTATGTAGGCTTGAATCAGGCCCCTTTCAGACTCCCCGGGCGGGCGCAGGCGGTGCCCCTTGGCCCGGAGTAGGGGCCCCAGGAGTAGCGCGTACAGTAGGGGGCTTTCGGGGTTGCCCTGCCGGACGCCTTGCGGCATGTGGACGGGCACCTAGGATTTTATGGGGTCCAAAAATCCCAAAACCAGCTACAGTCAGAAATACTACTTTTTTTGTCAAATTATACCATAAAGAGCATATTTTCCGGAGTTAGCCCCCGCCCCACCCTCCAAATTGGAAATTTTTCAGCCCCTAGATCGACAATGCAGGCTTGATTCCATCTAAAATCGGCCGTATCCGAGAAATATGACATTCACCACCTAGTTGCGAATAGCAGCTTTTGTATAGCTCAAACCATACATGTTTGTTTTTGGCAAGAAATACGGTTTTTTCGTGATGGCGGCTCCAAACACTCGATAATTTGCTCCAAAACCTTGCGAAACACGTTTTGCTGAGTCCACCATACTCAAAATAGGGTATGGGGCCCTACAACTGACCACTCATGCCCCAAAAATGCTGTTTTAAGCCAAAAAAATTGGCATTCTTTGGGCAAAAAAAGCAGTTTTTTGGTGATGGTGGCTCCGGAACCCTTGATCAATTGGTGCAAAACACTGCAAAACAAACTTCTTTTGAGTCTAGCACCCTGAAACTAGGGTATGGGGCCCTACCTGTGACCACTCAGGCCCCAAAAACTCTGTTTTGGGCCAAAATATGGCTTTTTGTGGCCATTTTCGGCCAAAAAATGCGTTTTTTTTTGGTGATGGCGGCCCTGGAACCCTTGACTATCTGCTCCAAAACCTTGCAAAACACTTTATGTTGAGTCGAGCACCCTGAAAATAGGGTATGGGGCCCTACAACTGACCACTCAGGCCCGAAAAACACTGTTTCAGGCTACAAAATGGCATTTTTTGGCCATTTTTGGGCAAAAAATGCGGTTTTTTTGGTGATGGCGGCTCCGAAACACTCAATAACTTGCTCCAAAACTTTTCAAAACACGTTTCTTTGACTCCAGCACCCTCAAAACAGGGTGGGGAGACCTACAACCGCCCACATGGCATTTTTTGGCCTTTTGGGGGGAAAAATGCGGTTTCTTGGTGATGGCGGCTCCAAAACAGCCGATTACTTGCTCCAAAACCTTGCAAAACACTTTTTCTCTTTGAGTCCAGCACCCTCAAAATAGGGTGGGGGGCCCTACAACTGACCACTCACACCCAAAAAACACTGTTTTAGGCCAAAAAATGTCCTTTTTTGGCCATTTTTGGGCAAAAAATGCGGTTGTTTGGTGATGGCGGCTCCAAAACACTCGATAACCTGCTCCAAAAACTTGCAAAACACGTTCATTTGAGTCCAGCACCCTCAAAATAGGGTGGGGGGCCCTACAACTGACCACTCAGGCCCCAGAAACACTGTTTTAGGCCCAAAAATAGCTTTTTTTTGGCCATTTTTTGGCAAAAAATGCGGTTTTTTTGGTGATGGTGGCTCCGAAAAACTCGATAACCTGCTCCAAAACCTTGCAAAACACATCTCTTTGAGTCCAGCACCTTGAAAATAGGTTGGGGGGCCTCACAACTGCCCACTCAGGCCCCAAAAACACTGTTTAAGGCCAAAAAATGTCTTTTTTTGGCCATTTTTGGGCAAAAATTGGGGTTTTTTGGTGATGGCGGCTCCGAAACACTCAACAACTTGCACCAAAACCTGGCAAAACAAATTTTCTTGAGTCCAACACCCTCAAAATAGGGTGGGGGGCCCTACATCCGACCACTCAGGCCCCACAAACACTGTTTTAGCCCAAAAACTGGCATTTTTTGGCCATTTTTTTGGCTAAAAATGCAGTTTTTTTCGTGCTGGCGGCTCGGAAACACTTCATAACTTGCTCCAATACCCAGCGAAACATGTTTTTTGAAGCGAGACCACAAATCCAACCTGTACCATTTTTCATGTGTTCACTGGGGCTGCATCTTGTCCTTCCAGGTCTGCACTGAAAATAAACTGACGTCAGGCAACAGGCAACAGACAACAGACAACAGACAATGGACGACGACGTTCAACAAACTGCAGGCAACAGAAAACCGACAACAGACAACAAACAAAAGACAACGGATGACGATGTTCAACTGATGGCCAGCAACAGAGCGATAGACAACGGACAACAGACAACAACAGACAACAGATAGCAGACAACAGTTGACGACTTCCAACTGACGTCAGGCAACAGAAAACAGTCAACAGACAACAGGGCCCTGGACAACACTGGCTGGCATGCGGCAGGCCAACTTGCTGCCATGCAGCGGTCAGTCAGTGATGCGGTTACCATACATAATGGGGCAAAGTGAAGTGAAATGGACGGTATCAAGGAGGACGCACAAGACACACCCTCATGCGGGAGGCATGGCAGATATGCAGGATTTTGATGTTCTCTGAACCAGATCTTTCGGCCACTAGATGGTGCAGTTCAACATTCTCCCCGCACAGGTGTTCTGTTATTTCCTGAGACACACTGCTTGTGCGTCGGTCAACGCACTAAATCTGTTAAGCCCTACTTCGAGAGGGGGCAGCTGTGAAGTAGGAACAGGCACATCCTCAGGAAGGGCCCTGTGTAAATACGCATGTGGCATCTGCAGACCTTTGTCGTATTGAAATATTCAGCAAAGCAATCTTACCGATAGACAAAAATCAATGCCAAGTAATATCGAATTCCTACTGTACGAAATCAGGACTGATTTCATAAACGTGTCAAAAGCAATTGCCGATTGCCCATCCCCATTCCTCCCCATTCCATTGGGCGCCCCACTGTGCACCACTTCGGATTGCTTGCGAGCTGCTTCCAATTCCTTGCGAGCTGCCTCGGCAGCTGATGCAGCCGCTTCCTTATCAGCGGCATCCTTTTTCGCCTTCTCCAAATCCGAGGCGCTGGCCTTCGCCTTGCGCAACTCATCGCTGCGTGCCTTGCACTCCTTCTCCAACCCAATCTGCACCCGCCGAAGCTCTTTGGCCGTCTACTCGGCCTTACTCTGTGTGGTGCGGGCTGCCGTCACGTCTGTCTTGGCACGGCTGCGCTCGGCCTTCACGGCAGCGTCTGTGCGGCGTCGGATCTCGCTCTACACGAAGGCCTCATTGAGCTTTGCCGGGGGCTCTGGCCTGGCCCGTAGTGCCCGCGGCTCCACCGGCACTTGAGGGGCACGACATGGTGGCTGAAGCTCGGCATCTACCACCTGGAAAATATAGGGGAGAGAGAAGGATGCAGAAGGATGCAGAAGGAGGTTGTGCAGGGGCTGGGCAAGAACAACTGCAGCATTTCACACTGACCAATGAGTTCATGTACCACCGGTTTTATTAGAAGAAGCCGGACCCAATCAGAATTCCTACAGTTTTTCCCATGGGCTGAATGCACTAGGGTTCATACAATTTTTGGCAAAGCACTCATCACAAATACAGGGGCGTGGAACTAAATATTTTCTGCACACAAGTGTATGCATGCATGCAATGGACAATCACAAACTTCTTGTCACGGAGCCATTTGGGGGCATATGTGTACACAATGCACAGCAACACCAAACCGTCTTGGATTCTCTACCGTCTCTGCGTCAACGGAGGCTCTGGTTACCACGACTCAAGAGCAAAGCAAACGAGGCACATGCAAAAGAGCCAAGTGGCCTGAGCGAAAGCTTTCGAAAAGAATAGACACTCAGAAAATGAGCAAGGGGTCAGCAATGTCAACAGAACACAATTTGTGTGACAGTACCTCCCGTGGTGCATCAGATGCTGTTGGCAATGCAATTGCTGGGTCTCCGAATTGCAACAATGCGCTACAAAGGACTGTGATGCCTCCTCTTTTCTCCGCCCAATACGGTCCAAGAGACCCTTCCCGGGATGCCTTTAGTCTGCTCAAGTACATGCCTTGGAAAGGGAACTTGTGCAAATCGAAGGTAGCCTGGGCCGTCACCTCATGAACAAGGTCGTCAAGCAACCTTGCCGCAGCTGGGTTCTCCATTGGGGCGTCTTGTTACCCCATGGTGGGTCATTTAAGGGAGAAGGACACACGTTACAACCCATACAAACGCAGCTTGTATGCGCTCACGTACAAGGGGGATTCCTTTTTGTTTTTTCTGACAGGCAGTGCCAAGGGAGTGTGGCTCTGACCATTACAGCATTTGCAAATCTAATGATGGCGTGTGTGCAAATACAGTTGTTTTGAGCCTTTCTTTGCACCCTCCGGTTCATATTCTTGAGTAAAGAGCATGCACGGGCACAAATTGTTCATTGTCTAGCCTCACCTAGCACTAGTGACCAACTTGAACAACTTGAAATCGCACACACGGGCAGCGATAGCACTTTAATCAACATTTATGTGTTCAAAAGTGCAAATGTAGCTGTTTTGGGCCTTTTTTGGCACCCTCCGGGCCCTAACCTTGAGTAAAGAGCATGCAGGGTCACAAATTGTTGCTTGCCAAGCCTCACCTAGCACTCAGGACACATTTCATCAACTTGAAATCACATGACAGCGCGACCGTATCACTTTAATCAATATGATCGTGTTCAAAAGTGCAAATATAGCTGTTTTGGGCCTTCTTTTGCACCATCCGGACCGCAACTATGAGTAAAGGGCATGCACGGGCACAAATCATTGCTTGCCAAGCCTCACCTAGCACTAGGGACACATTTCATCCATTTGAAATCACACGAAAGCGCGACCGTACCACTTTAATCAGCATTATTGTGTTCAAAAGTGCAAATATAGCTGTTTGGGGCCTTTTTTGGCACCCTCCAGGCCATAACCTTGAGTAAAGGGCATGCACGGTCACAAATTGTTGCTTGCCAAGCCTCACGTAGGACAGGGGACAAACGTGATCAATTTGAAATCACACGAAAGCACGACCGTATCACTTTAATCAACATTTATGTGTTCAAAAGTTCAAATATAGCTGTTTTGGGCGTTTTTTGGCACCCTCCGGGCCCTAACCTTGAGTAAAGAGCATGCAGGGTCACAAATTGTTGCTTGCCAAGCCTCACCTAGCACTCAGGACACATTTCATCAACTTGAAATCACATGACAGCGCGACCGTATCACTTTAATCAATATGATCGTGTTCAAAAGTGCAAATATAGCTGATTTGGGCCTTCTTTTGCACCATCCGGACCGCAACTATGAGTAAAGGGCATGCACAGGCACAAATCAGTGCTTGCCAAGCCTCACCTAGCACTAGGGACACATTTCATCAATTTGAAATCACAGGAAAGCGCGACCGTATCACTTTAATCAACATTATTGTGTTCAAAAGTGCAAATATAGCTGTTTTGGGCGTTTTTTGGCACCCTCCGGATTATTATCTTGGGTAAAGGGCATGCACGGGCACAAATCATTGCTTGCCAAGCCTCACGTAGCACAGCCGACAAAGGTGATCAATTTGATACACATGAAAGCACGGCCGTATCACTTTAATCAACATTTATGTGTTCAAAAGTGCAAATATAGCTGTTTTGGGCGTTTTTTGGCACCCTCCGGATTATTATCTTGGGTAAAGGGCAGGCACGGGCACAAATCATTGCTTGCCCAGCCTCACAGGGCACTAGGGACAAACTTGATCAATTTGAAATCTCGTGACACCACAAGGACATCATCGAAATGACCGTTTATGGCCCAAAAGTGGCAGAAATGGGCAAAAATGGTCGTATTTTGGGTTTATCTGGACATCCAGTAATGTAATCGACGTGATTTCAATACAGCAACTAGATAACGTCGTATTTTAGCGATTACGCTATCTAAATTGGGGCAGGTGCGCACAGATTTGGCACATTTCACCAAAACCTCGGCAAAAATGGGTTGCGGCGGACCGTAAATTGCGATCGCGGCAGTTTTTGGACGGTTCAGTTACGGGATTCCGGTACCTCATAAAATCCTAGGTGGCTGTGTCAGCTCCTGTGCGGTGACGACGCGCAGCCTGGCTCATGTGTGGAGGAAGAGCAGGAGGTCAATGACCTCTGGCGGCACGGAGAGGAGGCGCAGGATGAGGTGGAGGGCACCGTGCGGGGCGGTGTCGAAGGCCTTGTGGGCGTGGAAGGAGAAGATGTAGTTAGGCCTTCCCCGCTGGAGCTGCCGCTGCCCCATGAACAGGGGGGGCCGGCATTCGAGCCGGGGAGGGCCCCCTGCTGCCAGTCCGTGACCACTCCATGTCGCGTGAGAACCTCAGTGATGCGCTGCGTGAGGGGGCCGTTGAGCAGCTTCATGTCCAATTGGCCGAGGGCTATGGGCCGGTAGTCGTCCAGTCTGCGGGAGCCCGGCACCTTGGGGCTGAGCCTGATGTGCGCGTCCCTCCAGTGCATAGGCGGCAGGGCGCCGCGGAGGATGGCCCGTTAGGAGTGGACTAGGAGCCACTGGACGGGCGCCGGGAGGGCCTTGATGCATCGGGCCTCCACGTGGTTGGGGCCCGGGGCTTTGCTATCGGCCTCGTCCAGCACGGACCGCAGGTCCTGCATGGAGTACTGCTGGACCTGGGCCGAGCCCCCCTCAGGCATCCGGAGCACGTGGCGGCCGAGAACCGCCTGGAAGCCGGGAAGGTCCAGCGAACGCTTGTTGTGCAGGTCTTGACAGAAGGCCCGAACCGCGAACATCATGTCCTGGGCCTCTGTGGGGAGCGTTTGGGTGTCGGAGACCCGCACATTTCAGAGGCGGGACTTGCCCGGGGCTCCACCTCTATGGCCCCTCGGACGGCCTTCCACCGCTGGGCGATGTCCTGGGCGGGCGGCGCAAGAAATCTTTGATGGCACGCTTGCGGTCGGCCGCCAGGAGTGCGCGCAAGTGGCGGATGTCCTGCTCGAGGGTGGCTGCTTGCCTCTCCCGCTCCTCCTGCAGCTGGCCCTGTGTGGCTGGGCGGAATCTAGGCGACGCGCCTTGCAGCTCCTCCGTGACTCGGAGCGCTGCCTCGGGGCGGATGCCGTGCCGGGCCGTGTTTGCCTGGTACGCCGCCGGCGCGCACGCTGCCAGGGCGTCGTAGCGGAAGATCGCTGCCTGTAGCCGTTTTCCACTCTCAGAGGGGTCTTCTCCCGCCGGGTCCGACCCCGTCATGGACGGTTGCCAGCGCCCCACCACGCGCGCCAGGGCGTCATGCGCCGCCTGGAGGTGTTCAAACACCTTGTCCAAAGCGGCCGCTGGCATGGACCCTTAGGCGTGCTGCTCAGCGGGGCCAAGTGAGGGCGCCGGGGAGGGCTCGTCCTGCGCAGCGGTGACCGCCGCCCACAGGCAGCGTTGGACGGGCGCGGCCTCAGCGTCGTATGGGAGGAGGCGGCCCTCCGTGTGGCTGTACGGGGCGGGCATCGCCGCGTGCCCTGCCGCGTTGAGGAGGCCCGGCAGGGTCAAGCGGACCGGGAGGTGGTCCGACTCGATCACCTGGGGTCGCGCCATGCTGCGGGCCCATACGCTCTCCCGCAGGGACCACGGCAGGAGGGGCTCGTCGACAAGGAAGGTGTCCACCCTGTGTCGGGACGGGTGGAGCGTGGGGGTCATGTCCTCCACACTGCCTGCTGTGGCCCTCCGGAAACCGCAGGCCTCCCAGCCTGCTGGAGAGTGCTCCTTGGCCAGGTGGGTGGTGGCATCCATGTAGATGTTGGTGTCGCCGGCGATGACCACCGGTCGCGCCGTGGCATACATTTGTATGTTGGCCCAGAAGGCCGCCAGCCCCGCCCGTGGGAAGCAGGCTGCCTGCGATCCGTGGACGTTGATGAGGGTGGAGCCACCCCCTTCCGTGCGGATCTCCAGGGCCGCGGCCCTCCAGGGGAGGATTTCCGTGAAACTGAGCACCTCGTGCTCGGCCATGTACTTGCTGCTGACGGCGGTGAGGAGGCCTCCCCCTCTGGAGGTGGAGGTGGCCTCCGTCTTCGCCAGCCGGCTGCTGAAGAACGGGGTGTACCCCTTGTCCCGGAGCACTGTGGCTACGTGCAACTCCCGCGCCCGGGTGGCGATCCCTGTCTCCTGGAGCATGATGGCAAAGCCCCCCTCCCGGGGTAACATGCCGGTGATGAGGTGCTCCTTATCGGTACAGGCCGCCGGGCCCCGGCGCCGTCAGAGTGTGTCCCGGAGAAACCGGTCTGGTGGGACGAGGCTGTTGCGCAGGCCCCATGAGAGGAGCCATAGGGCGTCGTCTGCCGCGTCCTCCTGGAGTCAGCTGTCCCGTGTCGGCATCGCCGCGGGGTCCGCTGGAGCAGCCAGGTCTCCAGGGTGTGCTGGGGCCATGCGGTGTGGGGAGCCCCCTCCCAGGGGGAGCCACAGGGGGGCCAGGGGGGCCAGTCCCGCGGGGACGGACCCTTGATGGGCTGCACCGCTGGCTCCCGGGGCCGCTTCTGAAGCCTCCTCTCTGTCCCCCGGGGCTGCCGCGTGCCTGGCCGCCCAGGGGGGGGGGGGGGGGCTGGGCATACGAGGCATGCCATGGAGATCTCTGTCCCCTCCCCTGGAGGATCTGGGAGGCCGCCTCCTGGTCTTCCACTGGGGCGGCGGCGTGCACCCCGTGCTAAGCCAGGTGACCCAGCCTCGCCCCGCTTGTATAGTACTTGTCCGCACATAGGGGGCATTTCACTGGTTCCGTGGCCCCTCGTGCCGGATGGAGCGGCACCAACCTGCGGATGGCGCCCTCTGGCGCCAGGTGGAAGGGTAGGTTGGCCAGCGGAACTGTGTGCAGCGCCAGCGCGCGGCCAGGGGCCGACGCATCGAGGGCTCGTGTTGCAAACGCGGGTCCAAGGGCCTGGATGGCGTCGCGCTGGGCGTCTGCCTGCAGCCACTCTTGCCAGTGTATGGCGCCGATTTGTGGGTCGGGCTTGCCCCTCCATCGCAGGTCGTGGAACGCCTGGAGCCAGTGGTATACCGTGGTCGGGATTGCCAGCTGGAGCTCCAGGTTGGCGGGGCGCGCGGCTGCAGGCCACACCCCCGGCTTTGCTGCCTTGGCGTTGTCCTTAAGGCTGACTTGGAGCAGGAGGGCGTGGTGTTCGCCCTCCTGCAGTGCCTTGACAATCATGCGAGCGCAGTCCGCCACGCGGATTACGGCCGCGGGCCCCGGCAGGCGCTGGGGATCGCAGACGGCGATCTGCGCGTCCGCCGGGCTGAACATGCAGACATATGCACTGTGGGTTCTGCTGTCCTCCATGGACCACCGCGAGGGTGGCTGCCGGGCAGGCGTGCGTGATGGGCCCCGCGTGAAGGTCCCGAACGTCCATGGTCCTGATGGCGTCTCCTTGCCATGCGGCCTGTAGATGCTCCTCCTGTTCCGGGCTCCAGACCAGTGTGGGGGGGTTGGCCCAACCCGGCTCCTGCCGTTTGTTCGGGGCGCTGATGGTTTGTAGCAGAACGGCTATCGGCCAGGGGTCCGCCGTCACATAGTAGGCCTGCTTGGGCTCCTGCTGCCAGTCGACATGGGGCGCGAACGCCCCCTGCCTGGCCGTGCCGTGCCAGACGGTCCAGCGCTGCCCAGCTAGGATGTGCCACCGGTACCCTCCGGCGTGGCCGTGCAGGATGGCTTGGTAGCCCGCCGCCTGCAGCACTAGTGCTTCCCCCTGCTCGGGATTAGGGGGGGGTGCGCCACCACCTGCGTCCCTGACGCGGGTGCGCTCGCGGAGCGTGGCGTGCCAGAAGTGGGGCGCGGCACGCTTCGGCCCTTGTATGCTACCCACGATCTGCGCCGGGCTGTGGTGGTGGACAAAACTCTCCCCGCCGTCCGCCAGTAGCGCTGCCGCAACAACGTACAGCTGTTCTGCCGTGAGGAGTGCCGTTGGCGTGTGCGTTGCAGCCGGTTGGCGGGGCCGCCTATCCCGGCAGGGGACTCGGGGTAGCAGGTGCGCTGGCCACGCCGCCACGGGTTCCATGGTGACGGCGGCGACCGTGGATGCCAGTGCCGTGCGGTTTGCTGGCCTGTACCGCCTAATTCTAGCGGTGTCCCGGGCAAGGTGCCTGCAGGCCGCCGTCCAGGCCACCACCCCGCAGTTCGTGCAGTCCGGCTCGGCCCCGTCCGCGTTGTTGCTTCCCCTTTGTTGCACCGTGGTAGTCATGTTGAGCTGGGGGCCCTGCTGCAGTGCCTCCGGGCCCTGCCTTGGTGGGAAGGCAGGCGGGGCTGGCTGCGGGAAGCTCTGCGCGCTGGTATGGGTTCTGCCGGCCGTGCTCCGGGCCTGCCTGAGGGAGGAAGAGGAGTTGGTGCAGGTACCAGTGGCCCTGCGCGGTGGACTGGTTGTGGAGTGTCAGCCACTGTTCCACCACGCCTCCCGCGTGTGCGGCCTCGACACGGCGCTGCAGTCCCAGGCGGACGTGCCTGCAGGCCGGATATTGGTCTGCGGGTAGACCGCCCGTAGGGGTTCCAGCGCCAGGTCCAGCACCTCGTCGGTGAGCTGTTCCGTAGGGGCCGACGCCCTGTGCAGGACGTGGCGGACCTCGGGCGTCGGGGCCGTGAGCTGCTCGAGTACCGGCCCCGGCGGGTACCATGCACCCAGGGTCGCCATCGAATCCCTGGGGTGCCTCAGCATGGCCCTCCACTCTTCCTGTCTGAGGGCGTGGTGGGGGGCCAAGGGGGGCACTGCTCGCAGGAGGCGGTGGCATGCCAGTGGCGATCACATGGGGTGCGGGGCGGCCACAATTATCCACCTGCACGCTGTGTCGGGCACGGTCGCCCCCCATTCAACAGTTCCCATGTCCTCGGCGTGAAGCAGAGCCGGGCCCTGCACAGGGGGGAAGTACGGGCTCTGGCGCCCGTTCTCCACTCGCCACCGTATCCAGGCCGCCCCGCCTGTAGGCTGCGAGCAGGGCCACGCCGGGGGGGTTTGGGCGGTGGGAAAGCTCCCCTGATAGCTCTGGCGGCATGGGCCAGGGTGCCCGTGGGCAAGTACCACAGCAGGACGATCCAGCGGTCCTGTAGCGGTTGTGCCTCCCCCGTGTCCCACCGCCATCCGGAGTCGGGCGGGGCGGCCGGAACCGTGCCTGTCTGCAGGAAGTGGCGCGCCCTCTTGTCGGGGTGTTGCTGGAGGGTCGCCGCGAGGCTGAACCCCTCCGCCGCGGGCGCCACTGGGAGGCCGCCCTGGGGCCTGCGCCAGGGGAAGTCCTGGTCGGCCGCCCAGGCCGGGAGGTCCCGGGCGAGTTCTTCCTCTGTGTAGGTGCCCTCCGATGCCAGGTGCCACATGACGGCAAGCACTGCCCATGTGGAGAAGGGCCACGCCCGTGCAGGGGTGTACACTGGATGGTCCAGTGCGGGCGTGCGCGCCGCACGCGGGATGCGTGGAGCACCCCTCGGACCATGTCTGACGCTAGGACCAGCACCATTCCCGTGGGCTCCACGACGATCCCCTCAGCCTGTCCGCCGATGCTGCCCCGGCTGTGCAGGGCCACCTCTGCCTGGAGCGTGTGGGCAACATAGTCGACGGCCTCCTGGATGTTCACGCTGCCGCGCGTGGTCTCATCCAGGATCCAGCCCTGCGCTACGCCGTAGCGCAGAGCGGTGCGTTCGTCCGCGTGCTCAACCGCGGGCAGCGCCCTGTCCTCGGGGCCGGGTTTGGGGTGTTGCCCCGGGCACCAGCCTTCCCCGGTGCAGTGGCCACGCATCAACGCGGGGCAGAGGGCAGGCACCCTGCCTGCCGGCAGTGTGGGTCCTGCTGGCGCGCTGCCCGCGGGGGGCCCTGGGATCATCTCCAGGTCGAAGTCCGCATCCGCGTCCTCCGGGGGGGGGGTCCCTGTTGCCGCTTCGGAGTTTCAGCGCCCTGATGACCTCGTGCGCCGGGTCCAGTGTCGGGGATCGGGGGCGTGTTTTGCTCTGGGCCGAGGCCTCGGCTACTGTTGTGTCGCTGTGCCTAAGAGCAGGGGATGGGGTGCGGACCTCCTCTGGCTGTCCCGTGTCCCGTTGCTGTGGCAGGTGCCGTGCGCGTGGTGGGGTGTGGGTGCGGAAGCTGGAACGTTGGCTCCACAGGCCGGTGCCGAGCGTCGCTCCTCGAACTCCGCTGGGTATTTGCTTGCCGATGGGGGCGTCAAGCGCTCCAACTGTTGCCCGCGTGTCCCGGGCACGGGTGGTATGGGCACGAGGGCCCCGCAGCGCGCGCTCTTGTGAGCCGTCGTCGCGCGCTGTGGGGGTGGCGGGAGGGTGTCCCTGGTGGGGTGCCCTGCGCAGTTGTGACCGCGCGCGCGCACTTGGTCCCTAGTTTCATCTTACCAGAACTCGATATTCATCTTCAAATGTTTAAGATGAAAATCTTGAAATTAAATCTTATTCCTCATGCCTTCACTTTTTCGGTCTAATTGGTTCCGAATCTGTGCTTGGGTGCCTGCTGCAGATGCTGTGTGCGTGTGTGCCGCTGTTTCTGCCTGTTGCCGTAACTTTTTGCACGGTACGTTTTTTCACAGAAAATTCGTCGTACGAAGAATAATTTCGTCGTACGATGAAAGTTTTCGATGAATTTAGCGCAACAGAAGCGATATGCAAAAATCCGCAGAACGTCTAACACAGTAACAGTGAAAGTCGCTTCCAACAGTCAATGGCAATCAAAATAGATACGTTCAGTTGGGCTCCGCACCGTCAGGCGCTGCACCACTCGCACCTGCACCTTCTGACACCTTATCTGTTTGTTCCTCGGGCTTTTCTTGATCTGCAGCTGGTGCTGGTAGTGCAGCTGGTTCTGCAGCAGCTTCTGCCTTGCGTGCCTTGCGGGCTTCGCGCTCCTTCTGCTGCTGTTCCTTCATCTTGCGCTTCTTCAGTGCCAGCGTCATGCCTTTGCAGTAAGGCTCGGCTTCTTTGGGAGTGCGAAACACGCAAGTTATTGACTCTCCACCTTCCAGCTCTTGTCGGTTGCGTTGTCAGGAAGCCAATAGATAGTGCTCTCAGTCTGCTCCGCTTCAGCCACTAGTTCGTCAGATACTTTCGTTCCTCCAGGCACATTAAATTTTCGAGCAATCCCTAATGCCACCTTCCATTCGTCCGTGACCTCCGCCTGGTATGGGACATACGACCACTTCATTCTCTTGGCTGGAGTTGTTTGGGTGACGCCTTCATCGCTGGCATCACTGTCATCCTCCCCTTCCTCGTCTTCACCTTCATCCTCCTCAGTTTCCTCCGACTCCTCGTTTTCAGACTCAAATTCCGACTTGCGTTTTCTGGTGGCTTGTGGTGCTGCTTTTGTCGGTTCGCTTTTTTCATTACTTTTTGCATTACTCTTTGGTGTGCCCGTCTTTGTGGCTTGTTCCTGGAGGGCAAGCGGTGTCCGCACGGCATTGGGGTTAATGGGCTTTGCAATTTTCACAGTTGTTGTTGCCGTCTTCACTGGGCTCTGCCAGGGCTCCCATTGAACAGCGTTTTTCTGCTCATGCTGCATTGCTCTTGCTGCGTTCTCATTGGTCTCCAATGCTTGTAGCATCCCCAATGTTCGAGCGGGTGCATGTCTCAGTGAATTTAGGATGCCTTCCGCAGTGAGAACATGCTGAACTCGAAGGTCAGTACCAATATTGCCCACAACAAATCGTACTCCTACAGCTGAGCGCTGGACAGCTTCAACCTGAGGGAAGAGCAATGAACGAACGACATTTTTTGTACCGTTTCATCGTACGACGAATTGCTTTCTTCTTAGGATGAATTTTTCGTCTCACGATCAATTTTGAAGATGAATCGTCGCACGTTACCCGCACACCTCATCAGAGGTTGCCTACCTCATATTGGCGCTGCTTTGTTGCATTGTCCTGGAGTCCAGCAGTCACGGATGCCATCAACGTCGGGCTCCAATTTGGTGCTGCCGCTACTGGTGATGGAGGCTCACTTGGTTCTTGTAATGGTGCAGATGTTGATATCATAGCAGGTGGTGGTGCAGATGTTACTGGAGGTCTCCCTTTCTGCTTCCCCTCAGGGAAAGGAATATTCCAAATTTCAGGTGCGGGGGTGCTGGAAAACCGTAGCATCCATTTCCCTGCTTCAGCATGAAGCTCAACAACTCCATGTAATTTCCAGATGACTCCCAATGATTTTAGCAGGGCGGTTGGAGGCACCGGAGGCTGACAGGGTGGATTATTTCTCTGCCTTTCAGTCAATGGGACACCAAAAGGTCATTGACCAGCCAGCTGATTTGCTGTAACCCAGGCATCCAGGCTCATGCTCTGGTGCTGCTTCGTAAGCTTGTTCCGACAACGACCAAAAGGATGATTGAGTGTCACGTGCACCATGGTAGGGTAAGTGTAAATGGGTGTCGACGGCCCAGGAATATCAACATCCTCCTCCAGGCACTTCAATAACATTGGGTTCACGGGGCGTTCCTCCAGGACCACCTTCTCATGGCTAGATAGCTTGTAGCCAGACATTTCAGAATGGGGGCTGCCAGGTGCACTGCGTGGGCTGTCTGTGGCACTGAGGTCAAGTTGTCGCACAGGGTCCTGAGCCAATTGTGTTGGTGTGTGAACCAATTGATCTGCAGCTGGCAGCTCGTTGCTTGGAGTCACCGTGGCTGCCTGAGCTTGTCTCTGGGCCTGAGGTGGCAGAAATGGCGTTGTCTGCAAAAAATACATTTTTTTTCCGGTTTTGCATTTTTTCTTCGTACGTTGAATTTTTCTTCTTACGAATGATATTTTCCTCTTAAGAAGAATTTTGGAGATGAATTTTCCCGACGAAAAAAATTTCAAACTTATTTTTTGAAAAAACTATTGTCATTATCATTATTGTTGGTATCATCAATATTCTCACAGCATACCTCTTTCCACTTCTTGAACTCCAGAAATTGTTGAAATCCTGGTTCATTTTGGCTTCTGCATTGAGCAATCCAGTGATGCGAGACGTGATGTGCCGGGTCGTGGCACGCCATGGGCTTCCAGATGTGCATGATTCAATAGAAAAACATGCAGAATGGTCTGTCTTAGTGCAAAGGCTTCACCCAATCCATATTCTGGTGCAGAACCACCTCCTCTGCTGCTGTGCCGGAGGTATATTACCTTCATAATTGCATTCATGGTTTCTCTCAGGTCGTTTGAAAACATCGCCAGACCCACTCCCAAGTTGCGACATTCGCTGATGATGGTTTTCATGTCATGGATGAGTATGTACAGATACGACGTTCTGCAGTGGGGAACACAATACAACTGGAAGTTGCGTGCCGCTAGCTCCACCGGATCTTCCAAGCCGTCAACCGGGGGCCTAGAGTGATACAGTTCGCGCAGTACCTCACCCAGCTGCCGCACAGCATCATCTGCTGCAGATCTGTGAATGCTCAACACGTGTGCCACTGTATCCCAAGCGCAAAGCAGACGCTGGACCTCCTGGCCATCTGGTGCAGACTTCTTGTGCAACCCTCTCCATCGGATGTTGGCAGCCTTGAACGTGGCTTTCAGCAGCCGCACCCTGTCGTTCGGCAAGTCCAGTGCAACCTTGCGTGTAAAGGATAAGATCAGCTTACCACAGATCCTCATGATGTGTAGAATACAAGGGAAAAATGATGATCTATCAGTGTCAAACATGGGTTCATATTTGACTTCCTTTTCCAGCCTGTACAACAGGCAGTTTGCCTCTGCATTGTGTGTCCTCCTCAGGTGTTCTCTGCCTCCCCCACCCAATGAATTCTTGGTGCACATCAGACCAAATACCTTAGGAGAATGGGGAAGGAACCATCAAAGTTGTACTGAGTCCGAGGATACCACAGAGAAACGGTAGGTCGCCATCAAACCTGCAGGTACCCGGCACCATGCCACACCGCAGAGAAATGCAACCAGTCGTCAAGATTTGCTGAATGCAGGGAATAGAGAACTTTTTCTTCCTAAATTTTCTTCTTATGATGAAAAATTCATCTTACGATGAAACATTCATCTTACGATGAAACATTACGAAGAATGCGGCGCAGCACACCTCCACATTGGTTTTCCAAAGAATCTTCAGGTCCTCCATGTCCTTATCGCTTGCATAGGCCAGTGAAATTACCCACATGTGGCTGGTTGTCCTTGCATGGCGACCATGGTCCATGATTGACACATTCAACTGTGTCCAACTACATCCGGCAACCGGATAACCATCGCCTCGGATAATCAATGTGATACCATCCTGCGGGTATGCAACAGTGTCCCAGATGGCATCCTGGGACTGCACATATTCCAGCCATTTTTCGAGTGGCCAGGAAGTTGAGACAGTGTTGTTGTACCATTTAGGTGGCTCCAATGCAAAAGGGAGTGTGAGACGTTTCCATGTGTCCTCCACAGTCCATCGACTAGAAAACAAATTGGGAACACGAACCCCGGTGGCATTGAAGTACGCCTGCTGCTTGGCACTTGCAAAGGACAGGAGGTGCCTGTATTTTGCCCGGGAGAGGCCAAGCGCCACAATCAAGCACACAGCTTGTATAGGGCTACACGAAGTTTTTGTGAAATTGTGCAGGTCCACTTTTTTGCGGTGAGTTGCATTTGCTTGTTGATTTGATTGAATAGAGAGCGACCAAGAGTAGAACCATCAAAGAAAGCCGCTACTAAAGTGGCAGCATCGTCACCATAATCTGAGTATTGATGTGTTATCCTCTTGATTGCTGTTTATAGTTGTTGAATTGCGGTTTCCATCGCTCTGAAAAGAATGGGCAAACAAAAGGCGGATGTGCCCAACTATAGGGGATGGATTTTTGATTTGGGCAAATCCTAATGATCGATCAAGCAATCCATCAACTTGATAGCTGCTATGGGAAATGTAAATGTTTACAACTGCAAAGGTGCAAAGAGTCCCCAGAACTGGTAAAACTATAAAAAGGTGTAGGCAAAAAAGTGGAACCGGAAGACAATAGTTCAGCAGATTATTCTTCTTATTTTTCTTCTTACCTTTCATCTTAAGATGAATTTTTCATCTTAGAAAGATAAACTTCTTAAGATGAAACTAGGGACCAAGTGGGCGTGTTGGGGAGGGGCATCTGAGGTAAGGCGCTCGTCCTCCCCCGGCTGCCCAGCCTGAGCACCTAGGCTTTTAGGGCAGGTATGTTTACTTAAATGATCCCTTTTTCTATCCCAAGATGCCCGAATGCTTTTTTGGTACGTATGGCTCCCACTATGTGTACTACAAACAATACAGAGGATAATCCAAATTAAGGTTTTGTAATCCTCCATACTATGTCTGACAACTTTGAGCCAAACTGATTGTCCCGCGTGGTGGCTCGACATTGTATTGCCATGCGACGGGGCAATTTGAATTTGGAGAGCACCAAACAGTCATAGTTTGGAAGGCATGGATAATCACCAATATGAAAAAGAGACAATCAACCTTGATTTGTGTTTTCTTTACGCCTGCCTCGGTCCTGCAACTTCATTTGTGATTTCCAAAAACATTTTTTGGCCAGTTCCATGGCTCAACAATGTGGCACCATGGGACGAGCCACAAGGAACAAGTGAAGGCAACACTGATACGGAAGCAAAGCAAACATCAGGGCGTGTGAGTGTTCACTCAGGTTGTACCTGTGGAACGATGTGCCAGTACATGCTTGGCACAGACGCCTGCTGCTGTGCGTTCAGGCTTTTTGTTTGAGACTCCTCGTACGGTTTGTTAAACTTTTCTATGAACTCAACAACCCTTTTCATATTGTCTTTGAGAGCCTCAAACTGGATGCTCAGTCTCACGAGTTTCTGCTGCACGGCGCGCGTAAACTGACTTGAAGAGCCACCCATTGCTGTGTCTGGAACTTTATCACCAACCAACTCCAGCGTAATAGAGCCACGAGCCTTGTTGCTCCAAAGAAGCAAAACGGCAAAGGTTCGGGTATTGTCTTTTGCATGCATGGAATACCCGTTGTGTAATTGGATGACTGGCTTGCCTGCGTTGCCTGAAATACGCCTTTCAGTACCAATAGGCATGGGGAAAACACGGTGGCACTGGGTGGATCACATTCAACAACGACATTATACTCTCTCTTCAAACCGTAATGACGCCGGCAAACTAGAGCACTCTTCAAATCACCCTCAGCAAACTGAGAGGTCACCATCAAGCGTGCAAAGTCTTTTGTTGTCTCTGAAAGGCCCTCAGACAGACAGAACCCATCATCAGCTTCGTACCAGCGGCTGCTTCTCTGGCGCCGCAGGTTGTCGAGCAAGAGGGCCTCACGTGACAATGTTTCTTCATACTGCTTTGACGTCAGTGATAGACACAAGGGCAGGGCTGCTCCTTCCTCAGAATCTGGCACAGTGTGCATGCAGCAGATGGAAAGTAAAACAATGCCAGCGTCCATGCGGCGAATGTTCCCAAGCAAAGCAAACAGTTGTGCATCAGCAGTGGCACAACATCACCAGCTTCGAACTCCTCTTCATCTGCATCTTCATCATCAGTATCCCAGTCTTGAGACGCTTATCTATTGCTTCGTACATTGCTAAACTCGCTTTCAGAGTGGCGCTGCAGCTGCATAGACAGTAAGTGAGTGCAGCAACAGGTAGCGCAGCCCAGTGGGCATTTTTTGGTTCTGCCCACATATGGCATGTAGCGACGTGCACATTTACGAGCCAATGGACGATCCAATTTTTGTTTGGCCTCGGTATGACCCTAAGTAGCTAGTTGGAGCAACCTGTGATCTAACGTTGCAACTTGCTTCGCTGGCTTCGTCTCTGGAACGATCATTTGCGCGCTTTGGGGCCTTGCTGGTGACCTGAAGCATGCAGGTCGTCGCGTGCGCATTCAGGAGCCATTGAACGATCCAACTTTTACGTGCCTCGTCACCGACGCTGCATTGCTCATTACAACTACCTCCGCATTCGCATCGGCATTAGAACCACTCTCCTCACCTTCTGCATCTCTCCTGGCGCGCTTTGAGGCTTCTCGGACATCTTGCAACAGGCAAGTTCTGTGTTGCGCATTTCTGTGCATGGAGACGGGCCAGGACCAAACACAGGCTGAGAAAATTGTCAAAATCACATGAAAGACCTCTTTAGTTCGTGCCATGTTGATTTTTGTTTTCAGCAGCCTCCAATAGTCGCTGCAGCAGTGCGTGCACGTGACCGCTGGCCCGCACTGTGGTGCGCTTTTGTTGAACCACAGCACGGGACAAATCTAATACAGTGGGTTCTTCTGTCCTTACAGGAAATTGTTGCTAATCTTGGCTGCAGCCTGCTACCTACAGATTGACCCCTCAGTCATCATGGATCAGACACAATATAAACTTCATGTGTGCCGAGTTTTGGAAGTGTTGTATGGTGGTGCATGAATGTGGACCCAAATGACGAGCAAGTAGGCATTTGGGGCAATGGCAACACAACGAGGACCATCAAGTCATCAAGGTCACGCTTTTGGAGAGCTCATGTATTATTTCACTTGGAATAGCAATAAACCCTATGAACGAAGGTTAGTCACGGTTTAGGACATGGCGTTTTGGTATTGGCACATCCCATGGTGCGACATTGTTGAGCCATGAAACGGGCCGAAATATATTTTTCGAAACTTTCAAGTCACTCTGCAGAATCCAGGTAGTAAAATCATGGTTTAGGGAGCCATGGATGATCGCCAGCATGAAAAACAGGCAATCAACCTTGAATAGTGTTGCGGATGCCGTTTTTTTGGAAAATTTGAAATGGCCCGTGGCATGGCACCACAATGTGCAGCCACCACACGGGACAATTGGTTTGGCTCAAAATTATCAGACATAGGATGGAAGATTACCAAAAATCAATTTGGATCATCCTTTTCAGTGTATGTAGTGCAAAATGTGAGAGGCATACAAACCCAAAAAAGCATTGAGTCACCCTAGAATGTAATACCGGACCATTTGAGGAAACGTACCTGCCCTAAAAGCCTAGGTGAGGGCGGCCTGTCTGGGTCTGATACCCAGGTGCTTTGGGTGCGGGTGTGCGGGCGTGGGGGCCGGCACTGTTCCTTTTGGCTTGCATGCCCTGCAGGGGGCTGCGCGCCGCGGGGGTGGAGGGAGGTCGTCCCGGGGGGGGTAGCCTTCCGGCGCTCCGATGGGCCTCTGGTGTCAGGCGCTGTCCCTCCTCCGGCCGCTCGCCCCTCGGGGGGGGCAGCCAAGGTTCTGCGACCCGTGTTTTCCGGGCGCGGTTGGTGTGGGCGTGAGGACCCAGCACCGGTCCCACAGCCTGCGCTCTTGTGAGCCATCGTTGCGCGCTGTGGGGGTGGCGAGAGGGTGTCCCCGGGGGGGGTGCCTTGCGCCGTTGTGAGGGGCGTCTGAATTCAGGCGCTCTCCCTCCCCCGGATGCCTGTCCTCTGGGCGGGCTGTCGGGGCTCGCTACTCATGTGCTGTGGGCGCGGGTGTGCGGGCGTGGGGGCTCAGCACTGTTCCTTTGGCTTGCAAGCCCTGCAAGGGGCTGCGTGCCCGCCAGTGGTGGGAGGCCGTCCCGGGGGGGCTGGCGTTCTACCGTTGTGAGGGGCGTCTGGTGTCAGGCGCTGTCCCTGCCTCGGCCGCCCCTCTCTTGGGGCGGGCAGAGAGGGTGCGGTGGGCGCGGAGTGCGGGCACGGGGGTCCAGCACTGTCCCTTTGGCTTGCATGCCCTGTGGGGGCCTGCGTGCCGCGGGGGTGGTGGGAGGCCGCCCCGGTGGGGCTGGCCCTCCACCGTTGGGAGGGGCGACTGGTGTCAGGCGCTGTCCCTCCCCTGACTACCCGTCCCTTGGGGCGGGTGGCCAGGGTTCTGCGAGCCGCTTTTCCCGGGTGCGGTTGGTGTGGGCGTGGGACCCGGCACCGCCCCCACAACGTGCGCTGTTGCGAGCCGTTGTTGCGCGCTGTCGGGGTGGCAGGAGGGCTTCCCCGGGAGGGGTTGCCTTACGCCCTTGTGAGGGGCGTCTGAGTTCAGGCGCTCTCCCTCCCCCGACTGCCCGTCCTCTGGGCGGCCTGTCTGGGTCCGCTACCCACGTGCTGTGGGCGCTGGTGTGCGGGCGTGGGGGCCCAGCACCGTCCATTTAGGTTTGGTGGCGGGACCCCGTCCCGGGGGGGGTGGCCTTCCACCGTTGTGAGGGGCGTCTGGTGTCAGGCGCTGTCCCTCTCCCTGCCGCCTGTCCCTTGGGGCGGGCAGGCAGGGTTCCGCGGCCCGTTCCGTGGTTTGCGGGCGCGGTTGGTGGGGGCGTGGGGACCCAGCACCGGTCCCACAGCGTGCGCTCTTGCGAGCTGTCGTTGCGAGCTGTGGGGGTGGTGGGAGGATTTTACGGGCAAAAACGTCACTTTGCTCAAAAAGTAGCCAAAAGGCAATTTTCTTTGACTGCAACGGCATGCTCTTTGGATTCAGCGTCCCCAAAATAGGGGGGGTCCTCATGAAAACATCATCTCGTGCCTTTGGCGCTCTAGGGCGTTCACCTTCCTGCTCAACAGCCTTCGGAACCGCTTTGGAAATGAAGTGGGAGGTTCCATTCTTACGAGCAAAAGATAAAAGCCGCCATTTGTCATTGCGCCGTGTCGTTGGGAGTTTCTTCCACTCCGGCAGCCTAGGACGTCCCATGGGGCTGTGAGACACATGTGTGTATGTGCATGTGTGTTGTAGGTGGTAGTGCAAACAGAGTGGAACAGAGGTCCGATGCAGCTGTGCATTAGTCTACTGCAGGGCCAAGTGTCAGCCTGCAACTGCTCATTTCGTTCAGCCTGCTGCACGCTCGTTCACCGCATCAGGGCTGCAACTGCCGATGTGCATGTGTGTCGTAGGCACAATTCCACAGAACACAATCAGCAAGGAGTGATTTACACCTGTTGCTCTCTGGAGTCCTCCATCCATTTGCATTCCGCTTCCTGTGCCGCTCTTTTCTTTGCCTCGGCTGCCTCTTGTTTTTTCTTGTCGGCTTCCTCTGTCGTTCGCTTCTCTGCCTCCTGCTGACCAAGGAGCAGGGTGCAGGAGGACGTCTGGCTGCAACTGCCTATGTGCATGTGTGTTGTAGGCACAATTCCACGGAACACAATCAGCACGGAGTGATTTACACC